>SJJU01003458.1:29905-41722 GCA_012932125.1 Conopomorpha cramerella
AATAAAAAATGAGCAAGATTGCATTAAGTTGCAGGAGGACATTAACAGAGTAGTTGAATGGAGTCAGATGAACAGGTTGATGTTTAATGTAGACAAATGTGTCCAGATCTCCTTTACGAGGAAAAAGGTGCCAATCATGTATGACTATCACATCGAAGGAAGAAAAATTAATAGAGTTAGTAAAGTAAGAGACCTCGGAGTGTGGTTTACATCGGATTTGAAATTCAGTGACTTTTTTACTTCAATATGTAAAAAGGCTTACCAAAATCTGGAATTTGTGCTAAGAACGGTTAATGGCTTTACAAACATCAAAACAATTACAGCATTATATAACTCACTAGTGAGAAGTATTTTGGAAACGAATGCGTTGATATGGGCACCACATGAAGCAAATTATTGTCTTATGGTAGAAAAAATACAGAAAAAGTTCGTTAGGTATCTATACATGAGGATGTATGGCGTTTACCCGTTCTATCCACTGATGTATCCTACGTTGTTTATATTGGGAATGGTAGGGTACAATGAACTAAGGGTTCGGAGAGATATGACCATGATTTTATACATATTTAAGGTTATTCGGGGGAAAATACACCATCCAGAATTGTTGCAACAATTGTATCTTTGTGTACCGAATAATTTTGTTATCCGAAGACGCAAACCACCCCTGTTCTGTGTGCCAGTGGCACGCACTAACCTTCTCAAGGAGGCGCCACTGACGCGCGCGCTTCTTACCTTTAATCGGATAGCTGAACACACAGACCCATTTTCCTGTGCTCTGGGTGAATTTCATAAATGTGCATTATTTATTTGTTGTTTTCAGTGTTGATCGTTTGATCTAGCTATTACATACATTTTAAATTTTTACTGTATACTTGTCTATCGGATTAGGAAAAATCCTGTAATGATAGAATTAAGTTTTTGTTGAACAAATAAAATAAATAAATATGATGAAACTATATACTTATACGCGGAATGAAAATGTTCGGAAAACTGCTCTATTCAGTCCCCGACAGTGATGGCATGAGAAATTAAAACTGACTCGACACTAACTCAGCAAGGAAGGACTAGGATCGCACACTAAGGTGCCGATTCTTAATGATCGCGTCAGCTAAACGTTGAACTTACGAGAATTCGTAGTCTCGAGTTGTTACAAAGTTCCCAATTCAAATTTACATATGCTGTAGCTTGAGGCAACATCAGTCAACGGTCCGATCTAGAATAACACTTTATTTGAGCTTCGAACAACAATAGTACTTAGTAAGCATCATAAATATTAATAATACAAGGGCATTTTGCGAAATTGTAAAGGTAGTGTTATAACAATAGTATACAGGATGGAAACGATTGTTTGTACACTATAAGTAGAAGATATAAAAAATACTGTTTACCTATTAGGTACAGAATAAACTGGATTTATCCGAAATTTATTGTACCCCCTTACCCATGAAGGTTCCTCCAACACTCTATTAATGTGGAAAAACTTAACACTTAAGATGATGTTCTGGCGTAAGTTGGGGTATAGGTATTTAAAGATGTATAAATTTAGATGAAGCGAAACGGACCGTGACAAATGGAGATAGTCTCTAGTCTCTGCCTACCCCTCCGGGAAACAGGCGTGAAGTGTATGTATGTATAAAAACCCAGGGTCTGCTGTCAAATTTCAATGCAGGATTTTTCATGACATCTGTCATTATTGTCATAATCTCCTAACAAAATATGACAATCAATACACTTCACGCCTTTTAAATCCCAAAGCGGGGTAGGCAGAGGCACTTGCTAAAGCAAATGCCTACGGTTCACCACGCGTATTAAACCCAACGAGACAGGGGGTGCGCCCATCGCCGTTATAGGGTTCACACACCTTGTGGTGTGCGGGTTTCATCACGATGTTGTCCTTCACCGTGCGAGCATTGCGTTGCGTACATAGGCTCTGAAAAAGAGTCCCATTGGTACACGACCAGTAGCCGGACTCGAACCCGCGACCTCCCGCGGGTTACAAGTCAAGGATGGACCAATGGACCACAGACGCCCGTCTGTGGTCCAGTTGTTCGGATCCATTATCACAAAATATGGCATTCATAACAAAAATAGGTAAACAAAATCTATATATTTAAACGTCAGTGAAAATCGTTCATTGCGTGATGATTAAGACTCGACTCGAGATGGGCCGACAACAACGTCAGTCATCTAGAGTAGAATGTTCGTTAGCCATATCATCACACTACACAAAATAACAGGACAGAAACTTTTATAGAGATTGATTGATGTCTCGATATACGATATTAGCGACATCTCATAACAACAAAACAGAACTATTTTCAGCTGTCAGTTGGTTCGCATTTAGACCTTGTAACAGCGTTCGGTCACCTGCTCGAACATGAGCCGCAGCGCAGCAGTCAAGTCCGCAACCACAAGGACAGAGCATGTCTCCAGCTTTGCGGAAAATTACTTGCCAAGGAAATTACGAGGGACAGAACGGCTAAGTCAATCCTTATGAGGCTTGTGTTGTGCAATTCTGTGGCGCCTACATAAGTTTGATATTCGTTGTCAAAAAGGTAAGAATTAATTAACGTACTCTTTATTACTTAGTGGAAAAAACTTACAACGGAAAGCGACCTTAGATATTTCTTCCAGGAAGCGTAACTCTATGGAGTTAAAGATTAAAGATTAAGAAGCGTGCGGAATGTGTTTTTTTTTGGTAGGTATTTATTTTAGAAATAAAAATAATCAGTACATTGTTACATACAAAACAAATTGTGATGATGTATTGAAATGACAGTAATTGGTAATCATCAAGAGAAGGTACCTCACTTCGGAAAGGGTTCCGTTATACCCTTATACTCCGTAATAATAATAGCCATCCGGGAATATCCTTAAATAGCCAAAGTCTTCTGTGCGGCCCAGTAGGGACTGTCTACAGAAACAGTAGACTTTGGCTTAAAAGGGTATTTCAGGATCGACCTGTATAAAGATGGAAAATGTGTTTTGAACATTTTCTCCTCCAAATAAACTTACATATGAGTACATAATTATATTGATGAAATATAATACCCTTAAAAATACACTTGACAGCTTTTAATCCCAATAGGTATAGTGTAGAAATATATTGCAATGAAACTATTTTTATTTCCCTGATTCTCTGCATGGACGTAATAAAGGTCTATCTCACGTTCGACGAACAACTTGAAGCGATACTTAGTGAGCAAAAGTGCAATGGAAACTTTACAAAGCGATAGTTACTGTGGTTTCTTATCTTTCCGCAGTAGTAAGTGTTCTCACGCCGCTAACTGAATTGAAAATGATCTCATCTTGTGACATAAAACGCAAACAAATTAAAATAAGAGGGACATGGTTTCAGTTTGTGGGAAATTCTTCCTCCTTGTTTTTTTTTTAAATTAAATGTATACACTTTTCGGCACCAGCAATTTTTGTTCAAGGGCATAGTGTCCCTTACAGAATTAATTTCGATAAAAAATGGGACGTGCATTTCCCCTCATTTTATTATTTTTGTAATTTTCTTCAGAAATCAGTCACTCAAACATGCACAATGGCGAACGGAGCAGTCGCATCTACTGTATTAGAACATGAATGTGCGAAGGGGAAGTGAGAGGTTTCAGAGTTATCGTCATAAAGTCAGTCATAGATTCATTGTTCATTCAAGGTGTTAAAATACCCAGTAATAGAGCCTATAACCCCAACAGAACGAACAACATTCTTTTGGTCAATCATCTTGAATATATTTTTTTAAAGCCGAGAATTCGGCCACAAACAAAGTAATAACTCTTGGTGTGCAAGTTGGTGTCATTATCACAGTCTATCAATAAAGTCAATAGTCAAAGTCGTGTCAAAACTCATTAAAAAGTGAGGGTGGACCATCACATTTCAATGCTGCGTGGAACATTACACGGGAATAACAAATTGATCAAATAGGAGTCCTCTCCTTTACTTCTCACTCTCACTACATTATTTTTCATCACTAACACATTATTACACTAATTCCATCATATTACCACAACGATTGTAGATAAAAATTAATTTTGGAAATAAGAAATAAAGAAACATTTTACATCTCATCGCTTCCCGTATAACAGTCGACATTATCTTGCATAAGTTACGTCTTAAAATTCAATCCCATGACGTCAGTGAATCTCTCGAATTATTTTTGTCCCTTCAAAGTAGGCACAAATTCCCTTTTTCACTTGTTCTCGCTTCACATATTTTTCAAGGCGTCATTAAGTTTCCAATTTTGGGATGGGGATTTCACTACGGGCCAGCGAAAATTAAACCCAATTCCTATATCTTCAAAACCACAATTAGAGTCTTATCATTTTTCTTACTGCTTCGTATCAAAAGTCCGTCGTTATAGGAGATCTTTTCGGACTTGACGATGACCTTTCCTAGTTCGAAACCTTCTTTAATGGGAGGGCCTCGTTTTATTGGTTATAGCCCTCTCGCTAGCTGTATTCTCAGCATACATATAGGTTTAGAAATGAACCACACTCCAACAAGCGACCCTCGCTTAACGACGCTGAAGGACCGTCTTCGGTGGGTATCTTGGCTTCTTGACTTTTGGAATTTGAATAACTAACTTCGAGGATCGTGGTTGCGTCTACATAATATACAGCATGACTTTTTATCGATTATCAGGAGTTGGTACCAGTAACATATTTTTTACATAATATTTCCATCTCAATGGGAGGTTTTCTGACAGGTTTCTACAGTTTTAAAAAACGTCAATAGATGGCACTACCTAGACAGAGTTGTCATTTCATATTTTTATTTTTCGTTGACAATTCTAAAATGAGTTTCTCCTTAAGATCATGTCTGATTAGCGCCATCTGTGAGATGTTTTGGAACTACTTTTGATATATTTGAAGCTATCAGATATTGATAGAGTGAAATCATTAATTTAAGAAATGGTCAAGTAATTACATCCAGATTCCCATGAAGAAGTTTTCTAACCTTTCATAGTTTTCATGGGAACCTGGCCCTAGCCTGATGACCTGCCCAGAAGGGCCGTGCAGGGTAACAATAATTTGCTGTTTTCTTTTAGATAGACAAAAATAATGTTTTTGAAACAGTCATCGATCGTCGCATTCTACTATTGGATTTTAATTGTAACGAGTGTAATCGAGTACGTAATTATTTTACATTAATTATGAGTTCTGTTGATTGAGAATTCACGCCGTATACATACATAATGGCTCTCACAATAATTACAGATTTGTACTAAAATATTACCCACGGCTGTATTATTCGTGGAAATTCCCTGAAGCGTAATGATGACTCACGGCATGTAATTCTATGGGAGTTGTATGACGTATTAATAGTTATACCATTTTCATTCACCGTTCAGGGGAGGGTATTTTAACTCGGTAAAAGGTAGTTATTTCACTTATCCCTTACGAGTCAGAAATACATGGAGGGATAAACAGAATTAATTATTATTAGGTGATCGACAAGATACAAATGCGTTTCTGAAATTTCGTAAATAGATTTCAGAGGAGGAGGTACATAAACCTAACTCTCTTCGAGGGTTTGATACTATATTTGGTGACCAATGAAATGTTTCAGATCGACTAACAACACGAACATTTACTTTCACTTTAAAAAATACATGAATCAGTATTCCTTTCCATAACAACATCATTTAATCAGATAAAATTTCCTGCCCTGCATGTAAGAGTAGTATATCAAGCGAATCGCATCATTAGAATTAAAGTATAGAGTATCTGTTATATTTTTCCTTATCAAACCCATTTTCGTTCAGTAGGTGCAGGAAATATTACAATCTAATTTTACCTGTCATCGAGCGTTACGATTGCTGGATCCTGCCATTACGAGTCGATCGTGTCTAAAACAATCTAAGGGGGTTCGCAAGATAACAATTGCCTCCTTGATATATTTCTGTGTCAGTGATTTTCGAGGACACCGTGCAAAAGGCCCTTATCAATCCTCTTGTATAATAACAAACTGGTAGGTTCCTTTGTCCATAGCGCCTTTTCATCCCGATGAGGGACAGGTAAAGGCATAAACTGAGCGCATTTTCTTGTGAATCTTTTTTGCAAAAGTTGAGAGATGATGGGACTATCGCAACTTACAATTTACTTTTTTTGTTGCGAATATGTTAGCATCATGTCACCTGGTATGGTAAGCTTCCAGGTGGTCTACGATATACAGATACACAACTTATCGTAAGTTTTCGTTAAAAAATTGTATCGAAATTACAGTATAGTAGTGTATTCTATATTTTAATATTTATGTTAAGTCATATTCATATTTATGTTAAGTATACTTAGCAGTAAGCCTTGGCGATTTGAAAAGATGCCAGTTTCTTCCCGGTTCTTCTGGCCAGTAAAAGAAATTAATTCGAACCTGGGATGATTACTTATATTTTAAATTCATAAATGACGTTCATCAAGCTTTGTGTTATGCTACTGTATATTTGTATGTTGTAGCACTTGTAACGATGAAATTAAGAAATTTCGACTTTATCTTTCATTCATTGCGGATCGCTGAGATCGGGAAAGCAAGATGCTTTGCACGGACTTAGTTGAAGGTACATATAGCACCACACCACGTAAGTGTGTAACGTACTTACTTAACACATTGGCGGACAGTGAACGGATCTCTCTATTAGGTCTATTTCAGGCTTTTCAATGTCTAAACACTTTCGTAGACACTCAACTCGAAGACCTATTTGATATCATATCGGCAAACGTAATGTGTCCTCGATAGGGTTAAGATATAATTTAAACATAACAGATTTACATTCGACGTCATGAGACCCTGAAATGAAGGAATTGTATTTTTCTAAACTGTCCCCTTGTAGTGCAACCACGGGCGTCACTGCAATATTCAAAGTAATGTAAATTACCAAGAACAATATAACAGTAAACCGTTCTTGTAACCCCTCCTTCATCAAGGCATCCTTTGAAATAACCGTTTACATTTTCTCTCGGTGTCTGCCTCAAGCTTCTTGGGAAGAATAAGCTATTCTTAATCCTGTGAGCGCAATGTAAATGAGAGCTGAAAACCACTTTAGATAAACTAGGTGCATGGCAATCAGTAGAGGAATCTCCGCGGTGAACAGCAACATCGTTTTGTACTTTACTCGAATAATTCTTACTTAAGAAGGGAAACTTAGTTAACATTATTTAGGTTATATAATACGCAGAAGTCGAGAAGAAAATGGCAAGTATTAAAACTTACTAACGCCTCTTAATCCGAAAAGAGGGTACAAAGAGACATTTCTAAGAATAATACTGTATTTACCTTTTTATTATTATTCAAGATCTTCAGTTTGGATGTCAGTGAGTTGACATGATGATAATGATGATCTTCTGCTTAGAGAGAAGGAAAATAAAGGCTAATCTCCGGCCAGTTTTATTTTTAATGAAAAATGGTTTGTGTGGATATTACATCATAACGATCACCATTAGACCCCGGAATCTCGACTGCGAATCATAAAAAAAAATCGGTGGAAAAGTTTTAGGCAAATTAACGGTCGGCTCTTGAAATCATAAGGAATGCTGAGAGCTTAACAATTCGAAGCTGAACGGCCACCCGTTCAATCAATCCAGACAGATTGACGGAACTCAGTCATCGGTTTCAAGGAACTGAGGCCGCTGACTATACCTAAACGCATCAATAAAACTATACTATAATACCCTCTAGTACTAAACACTCCAGGCATTATGGACTTAACGGCTTGCAAGAGCATCTACTCGCTAAACTGAATTAAGCTATTTCACAGAGATTATGGAGGTATAGAGTATTAAGTTCACTGTACTGTAATAAAAGTTGGCAAATAAATATGCCGACACTTTGTCTCAATACAAAGTGTCGATGTACCTACCTGTGTACTCGTACCTACTTGCCAACTTTTATTCCGATAGCTATACCAGGTGTATATGCGTCACAGTCTGACAACGCCTCGTATTCTAGATACCCTAGGTATAGAGTTAGTTAATTTATATAATAAAATTGACGGAAACAAAGATTTAAAAAGTAAAAATAAAATAAATAAATACACGTGTCGGCTTTTAATCCCAAAGCGGAGTAGGCAGAGTCAATTGCGAAAAAAAGTGATCGATAAATATTAGAAAGTAATGGCGTCGAGAACCTACCCTATGCAACTTTGAAGCTCAATAACTCAGAAATCGCAAGTTTCCTATCTATTGTTTCTTTGTAAAAAAAACATGGTCCCCGCCATTGCTTACAGTATGTGATTTTCATAAACGTTCGGAGAGAATTTAAACGCGTTATTATTGCAAAGTTTCGTTGAAATCCTTTAAGTACTTTTTGCGTTGAAAACAACCAACCAATAACAATTTATAGAGAACAAAATGTCTTATCATGTCAGCTTCTGAACCGACTTCAAAAAAGTCGGAGTTAATTCGTCTGTATTTTTTGTATGTTTGTTATGTGATATTTTTTTTATTTGCAAGCTGGTGCTTCACGTTTGGTCCCATATAAATTTGGTTCAGTTTCGACAATGGCATCCATGAGAAAACCACCTATATGTCAAATTTTACTCGGTGAAGTCGGTTCTTTTTTCTTTAGGTATGCAAAATAAATAGAAACGCGACTTTACTATTTTAACTTAACAAAAACTTCACTCAATGACATTAGTTCCTTCGCCTTACTGCGAATGTTCTAATATTAACAATAACGTTGATCAAACAGCTCACCATATCCTCTGGGAATGTGAGCTTTGGACTGAAGAGCGTAATTTAATGTTAAATGGCCTGATAGACTTATCTGGGCCCGTATATTATCCGGACCTTGTCAAAAACTTGAGGAACTACCGCGCTTTTAGACGATTTACTGAACAGTATTATTGGAAAAATAATAAATAGCTGATAGGGCCTTAGCAGTAGGTTAGAACGTCAGCCCCGCTAGGCTTTTAGTCCTCCGCATTCACCCGTGGTGCTCTCCCGAAAGGCAACTTGTGCCTCGATTGTAATAATGCTGTCTCCCACTATTTAGGTTAGGGAAGTCAAAAAAAAAAATCATATGTATGCATTGCAATGCAGCGCATATATGTATTTTTTCTTCTTATTTCTATACCGTCTTTAGTTTAATAACTGTGGGATCCAAGACAGAAGGCTAGCCCCCCCCGGGATCTAGCCCAGTCGTCACTGATTGAGCTCTTGTCTATTCTGGATGCCGCTGTAGATCCTGGCTCTAACAGGAATCACAGTGGTGGGAAAGTGGGTGGGAATATCCGCCGTTTTAAACTATTTTAACTATTTTCAAGTAGAATAAGTCGATTCTACTGTCAACAAATAAGTTCAAAATACAAAGAAAGGCAACTAGATGAATGGCTCACTTGCAGTGGAGATTTTTCCAATTATTTTATTTAACTAACTGATTTTCTTTCACTTATGACATAATTTAGATCTTAACTCAGTAGTACGAATTTATTTTTTCTGATAGTTAAATACTACTAATATTATAGACGTGAAAGGGCGAATAGGTGCTTGGAAGTTTGGATGTTTGTGACTTTTTTAAGCAAAAACTACATAACGGATTCCAATAAAACTTTCCAATAGCTCTTTATCCCGAATTTCCCATTGGATTAGGATAAACCGCTGATTACACCGCCAGAATACATCTAAAATGTATAATCCTGTATACCCTGTCTGCTAAAGTCATAACTTAGAAGCTGTCATAGTAGGTTTAAGTGATATTTTCGCATCCCTTCCACTGGCCTTCTTCTATAACAACCGAGAGACTATAATATATTTTGTATTAAGGGTCAGAGAGAGACATAGAGGATATTTTGTAGAATTTAATGACAGAAATTTATTTACTCCGTCAAGTACTTTACCTACTCAATAGGATTTAGGAAAAAGTTTCAATATATTTATTCAGTCAAATTAAAATGTAATAAATAGACATTTATTCAGTTCACATGAAATACGAAATACACAATGAAACATACAAATTAAAAAACAATAGGACATGAGGATAATACTATGTTCACGCAAAGAAAATAGGCTTCGACTCAGCTTAATGTCACAGTTACCTACGACGCTGGTATTCTGTCGACACCCAAGAGATGACAAAATGGCGCAACCATCACTGTTTCATGTGGTAATCATTACTTGAATGCTTTAAATTACTAACAAAATATGGTCACGATCTAAAAATGCTTGGAAGTTATTTTAGGAATGCCTCATGAACACCTACTTACATAAAAACCAATATTTTACGTAGGCAAGTGCTAAGAATATTGTGAGAATCAGATACCCGTATTCTGGAACTCTCCTCAAAACAGATCTCTGTTCAAGTAAGCGTTGTCTCGCTCTAATCGTGTTTGTGTAAAAGAGACGAACTATACTCAAGGATTAGACACTCTTGTTTTAGAATACATGCTAATATGGTACACTATATATTATATATATTGTATCAGACTCTATATATCTTTCAGATGTTGGTCTTATAATCTTATGACAGGCAGATTTAATTTCTGGGAAATTATTAGCTTGATATACATTTCGTTTCAGACAAAACACGTTACATTAATGTACATTGTAAGCCTAAATGAATGGGAACATCATTTTAGTGTTTATTCCAAATATTATTTCTAATACACAAACGTATGAGAAGCCCTTCAAAAAGGAACTGTTAAAGAAAATACTTGAAGAAAAGAAATGAAGCAGCTTAAAGTGCAAAATAATTCTAAGACATTCAGAATGTAAGTACAATTTCTTGAATCATAAATGTAAAGTTTAACCTCTCGGGTAAAATCCTAGTCGTTGTAAAGGTACATCCAATGTTCATTAAATAAACCCCTGATAGGACCCAAAACATTTTCAGGCCACTTGATAACAATTCGTACAATAATTCTGCTCTATCCCTGAGGGGAATTAATTTTGTACCCTAATCAAAGTTGTACGGAGTTCACAGCCCATGAAACTATTCACTCGGGGACATAGGTGGCGCCACCGAACAAACTTTGTCACACGCTCGGCCGAATCAGGTGATCTGCGGTGCAATACTCGGTTGTTTTCTACGCAAGTTCTCACATACAGATGCCGTTGTCTTGTCGTCTCGTTCGTTGCTACGCGGAGTGATAGAGACAGTGTTATAGCATCCGACTAACTTGTTCGGGACTACGCTCTGAATAAATTGCAGAATACACGCACTGACCTGGATTTAACACTTTTGTCATTGGGGTTCCGAGAAATACTACTGGTAATCTAGATTGGTGGATCTATTGGGAATAGTTTCTTTAACATGGTATGGGCGCTCTAGCTTTAGTATCAGTAATTCAGGAATAGGTTATTCCAATTTTGGATACTGGACTTGCAATCGGGAGGTTTATTAAAACAGAAATCATATGAACCTATCCCTCCTAAGAGTTCCTGATTAGAGAGTTTAGATATTGTACACAAGAAAAAGTTATCAATTGAACTCCTTCGTATGAGTTCGTAAACACTCACAAAATACTAACCCCCTTACCAATAAACGCGTTATTAATTATACAACGGTTATTACAGGTCTAATTGAACTGGTTATTCCGTATTTGACATACAACTGACAAGTTAAGTTGAACTTTGTGTATCATCGAAATAGCAATTCTGCCATTATTAGTAAGGCCCTAAGATGTGTAAAAATATGGCACGGTTGTTGATATATAGGACACCAATACACTAAGGGCCTTATGAATAATGGCGGAATTGCTATTAAGAAGAAACACAAAGCTCAACTTAACTTGTCAGTTGTATGTCAAATACGGAATAACCAGTTCAAGTAGACCTGTAATAACAGTTGTGTAAATAAAAAGGCGTTTATTGGTAAGGGGGG
>SJJU01003460.1:0-47668 GCA_012932125.1 Conopomorpha cramerella
TGGCTGCATCGGTTCAGGTACACCGAGTCAAGCCGATCGGCAATAACGCTCAGAAGGCTGTTGGTGCTAGCCCGGACTCTGCTCATTAGCGAGGCAGCTCGCTTGCGCATTACTGTATAAAAACACTCCACTCCAGCTTCCGCGAACATACCTGATGCGCTGCATCGCCGGGGTAGCCCCAACAGCGCCCTGAATGCGTTATTATATTGGACACGGAGATCCCCATAAGCTTTCTTTGTGTAACACGCCCACAGAGAGCATGTGTAGAACGTAGAACAAAAAGCGCGAAATAATGTTATTTTTTAAATATGTGTACTATAAGTTGCCGGCAAACATTTGTTTTGCAATAATAAGTTGCCTTTGTGTACCCCGTGTATTGGGAGAAATACAACAGGTAGATGCATAAAAAATATAGCCGATTCTCACACTTACTGAATACGGATATAAAATTTAGTTAAAATCGGTAAAGCCGTTTCGGAGGAGTATGGTAACTAACATTGTGACATGGCATTTTTTAATTACACCCAAAACGAACATCACATAACAGTGTAGCCTAATGCTTTTAACTAAATCTAGACTAAACTCTCCTAAACTAAATCCAGAATAAAAATAATGGAATACCTATTTTGAACATAACTAATATATAAGATAGTGTATCTGTTTTCGGCTCAATATCTTAGCTAAAAATTTGCATCCAATTTAAAAGTCAATCGCGTTTTGTGATGGATTATACCATATCACAATAAACAAAGCACACTGAACAAACACCCTTACAAATTCAAAAAAGGGAGGAAGGTGTGGTTATTGAAAAAAGAAATCATAATTTCTAATTTTTATTTAATTCAACTCTCACAAAAATAGAACTTTACATAGTAATTTCACCGAACGTTACAACAATCCAGAATTTATAGATCCTAAATATTATGAGTTTCCGGAAGGGTCTTTGTTTTTCGAGCAAAAACTACTGGACCCGAGTTTGTATCTGTACCATATCACCGCACACCATAGCCTCACGACAGACACGGAATAGTTATAATTTCCAAAAATGGTATTATATAAAAAACAAAACATTATGTCTTTGTGGAGTCGTTGTATACTCTTTACAGTATGTCTATGTACAGATATGTTTTCGTTGTAGTTGGGTGTGGCATTATTATCGCAATGTTGCTATATTAAAAAAATAATTATTAATTTAAAACTTTGATTATATTCGCGCCTATATACCCGGTGAACAATGTTGAGTTATCATTTAAAACTAGCATGAAACGGATTTCGGGATGACACATAGACATAGGCATGTTTAATTGCTAATTTCCCTATATATCGGTATAAAGTGCGGGGTAATAAAATACTGCCTGTAAAAAGATTTTTGCGACCTACATTTCTTTTTCATTTCCCTGTAAAAGTTGTCCATATTGACGAGCACATCATCGTTTCTAAGATTATTGCTCAAGGGCCTTATACACACAGTACAGGTATGAAGTTTAAAAAGTCGTCTTAAAAAGTTTATAACAAGGTCTATAAAACAATGTTTGTCATTTGTAAAGTAATCAGTAGGATTAATCCCCGAAATCCACCGGAGACACGGAGCTAGGAATCTTGAATCATTTTATAAAACATAACACAAACAGAACTGTAAGGATTCGGAACTTTTCCGGTGACAAAGTTCCAGAAGATGCCGCTCCTACGCGAGATCAACCAACATCTTTCAATATTGTACAATATGTACTTTAAAACATTTTTAGTACCTAAAACAGCTGGTGTGATCGATTTTCCGATACCATATATGAATACCGGTATTAGGCACAATGATAATTTCCGGTATAAGATGGGGACCGATTTACCTACTTTTACTTTTTTGCAACACGTGACATGGAGTCGGATAAAATATACTCGCTGCCTAATATATTGTCCTAAGTGAAGACAGTATAGACTTCGCTAAGGGAATATACACACATCAAAAGTGTCTAGGGATCAAGTACATTTCAGAAGATTGCAATCAAGAATATATTATACAAAAACTGAATTCATTCATAATTTATTCAAAATGTGGTGATAAGTCATTGATACAGGCATGGAGAATCAGGTAGGAGACCAATCCAATTTTAAGAGCTAAAAATGTTCTTGATCCCTAGACACTTTTGATGTGTGTATTATATATAATATACACTCGGGAGCAATGAAATCGGTTTGACTTTGACTTTAGAAAGAAAGAAATACTGATATGACGGAAACACGGAGATGGAAAAGATTGTAATTTTATATACGTGCGGATGGAATTTTTGAAACAACGCGAATGAAATCGCGGGGTCTCAACTAGAAAAAAGTTAGTAAATCCTAATAATGACAATGCGAGATAGCCAGAGGCACTTGCTATGTCAAATATATTTAAAACAAAGTTATATTAAGCAGGTTTCATCAAGATATTTTCCTTCACCCCTAGTAGCATAGTGTACATACTCTAAAAGGGTGTACCTACAATATTTCGAAGGGAAAAGAATATGGGCAAAGCCTTATCACAACCGGAAATCGAAATAACATCCTGTTCTTTTATCATACTGATCTAAAGGATCAGTCCTAAGGGTTAAACATCCCACCATTAAGGGCTATTGGTGTGTTGATTATCCGACTAAATCTTACATATATTAAACACGCGAAAGTTTATTTGGATGGGGTATGTTTGTATCTTTTACGCGAGCAAAACTTGGCGAAGGGATTTTAATGAAACCACTCATGAAATGTATTGTAAATGATGTTGGCACATTTGAAATCAACTATCTATATAAATAAAAATTAATCGCCGTTCGTTAGTCTGGCTAAAACTCGGGAACGGCTGAATCTATTTGGCTATATGTGGTCTTGAATTATTCGTAGAAGTCCACGGAAGGTTTAAAAGGTGTATTTCTTCCAATACGCGGGTACAAAGGTGACTTCCTACGGCAATACAAATGTTTGCCGGGACATCTAGTAATAAATAAATAAACGAGTATCATACGTCATGTGACGTGCAGCCTAAAGGCGCATTTTTATTGGTTGTTTACTTGGTCGCTACACGGTGTCCAGTTAGGCCTCCGATACAGTCTAACGTGCAATGAAATTCGTTTTCGTATAACTTTGTCGATAAAAGGTACACGATAAAACTATATTGTGTCTTGACAAACCTACTCACTTACAGATACGGAAATAACATGTGTATATCGTTTTACGAGAGGAAACCAACAATTAAGGAAAACGACCCACCTAAATCGGGCTCTACAACAATGCGGTAAATTTTCGACACCGAGAATGAAAATGCGCCTCGACCGCCTGTCCGCAAGCCCGGGACAGCGGGACTTCTCGGGTCGGCCAGTCCTCTTACCCAGGCCGGTCTCCTGTGGGTTTCTATTAGGTTCGGCGGGTCGGGACCCTGCTCTATTCGGGTACTAACCTCACTCACTACGGCAACGCGGAATTCCATAGAGGGGGGGAATTCTTTTATCTCAAGTTAATCTCACAAAATAATAATTTGCTTAAACATTTTTTATGGAGGTAAATGAAGCGCCAATTAAATTTTTTTTTTGGTGACAAAAATATGCCTTAACAAAGTTTCTATAATAACACACTAATTTATTACAAAAGTTTATGTTTCGACGCAATCACGTTTTAACAGAAAGGAAAAGCAGATAAAGTAAATTTAAGCAAAAGGCGAAAATTTACAAAAGTTCGCGCTTAACTTATTTAGGAGGTTGATTGGATTTTTTGTGTCAGGTTTTACTCACGGCTTTCGATCTGGTTAACTTTTTAACACTTTTGGGGACATTCAACTAAAGACAGTTAGAAGTTTTATTGCTAACAGTCGACAGTTGGGACGTTTTCCTGCATGGATTAATGTCTTTGAATAAGATCAACAAAATGTTTTTTTTTTCAGTTGTGAGAAAATATGTATGTAGGTATATGTCAGCATTTTTCCAACTACAAAGCAAACTTCGCTTAAACATTTCAATAGAGTTTCGTAAACATAGTGGGACACTTGATTTCCTATATGAAGGCCTGGTTTCAAGCTCCGGTAGCAATGAGTCTTGAGTAGTAAGCATCACAAGTTGTTATTTTTATATAATTTAGTTTAAGTATGCACGGTTGTGGTCATCAGGGTCAGTAAGTGTGTTAATTGACGAGTTTGAACACCCAAATTAAGCAGTTTTAAAATTACAATGCTCCGCGTTGCGCGACAAATAAGTAAAAGTGAATATTACTATAACATGTTAATTGATCGAATTAAATTAGATACACTGATCTGATACACTATTGATAAAATGTCGCCCCGTTCTGGTATTAACGTGATTTTTATTCAGAGTTTCAATTCAATTCGTTTATTGCACTCATGTTACAGCAAAAGTTCTTAAATAAATAGCAATGTATCAAACATGAACACTGTGAGGGCAAAAGGAACAGTATGGTTAGTAGTACACTCGCCATTTGTGAGGTACTAAGTACTCTTACTTAATTATAAATTTAAAAAAATACACTTCACGCCTTTAATCCCAAAGAGGGGTAGGCAGAGGCACTTGCTAAAGCCTAATTATAAATTAAATTACAACTAAATCCTACTCTTGTGAACGTTAATATAATATAAAACAGTTCTCCTTTAAACAGTTCTCCCTATTCCAGCGTTGTCAGCTCCAGCTGAGGCGGGCGGCTGGGACTCGCTGGGCGGGCTGTATGCGCTTCTGGCGCAGCACGACGCGCTGGGCGGACACCCGCTCGCCCGCAAGTCAGTCCGCTCGCCGTCGCGCCGCCTCCGCTTCGGGCGCCGCTCCGACCCTGACATGCCGCCGCAGACGCCGGTCAGTTACATCTATAAAAATTAATCCTCCATAGAGAAATAATCCGGAAATACCCCTCACGTTCACTGTACAGTGCTCCTTATGGTGCAGCATAACGATATCGAGTGACGACAAGTCCGTGACTCACCCCCAGGGTCATTGGGAACATACTGTTGTATGTTCCCTCGGATATAGTACTTTTAAACTTGAACTTGTAAGTTGGTTTATACATACGGACTTATGAAGGAATTAAAATCAGACAGTGAAGACAATGTTACTGTAATGTTTCTAGGTAATAATTTGGTAGGTTTGTCATACTTTGAAATTATCAGATTGTCTAAAAATATGAGAAGAGTTGACGAGTTAAGATGAAGTCTGCAGTTTCTGTAAATCCTAGACAAAAAAATTCAACCTCTTTAAAACGCAATGGCAGCTGACCTGATCTGAGTTTGTATGGAAAGGTCGATTTGTATTTGTTCCGGAACATTTACGCTTGCTTTGCGGTGAAAATGCACTCAGTTGACTATCCTGACGCTTTACACTACAGCTTAAAAGGGTATTTCCGGATCACCTTGTAGGTATAAAATTGAGTCCTACTATTTTCCTTGGTCATGGCACGGAGATCATCGTTGTTCGTGAAGTTCTCGCGATATCTAATAAATGTATAATTTGAATTGGACGTTAGAATATACATAGGTAAATCAGAAGCAAGTAACATCAAAAACACCGTTTATCTAGTCATCGTCAAAACTTTTGTGCTAAATTAATCTGACATATACTAGGTAAAAGAAACACTACTAGAGTGAAAGGAGCACTACAGTTAAACAACGTATTGTAGTAGGACCATCAGGTATTCAGCAATATTTTAATCCCATCAGAAATCAGATTATAAAATACGTCTAACCTATGCAAATGCTACCATAACTGGCTATGGCATTCCAAAACTTCCCTACAAAGAATTCCCTATATCATGTTAGTCTTGTTTTACTGCTACTTTCGATAAGATAAAAAAGATGCAACATAAATAAAAATGCAAAGTAAACGTCTGCTTCATTGCGCAGCATCTCGGTGTAATTGTGTATGTCAGGAGCCATAGCTACGAAGCTTCATTATCCAACCAACAGTTTCCTAATAAACAAATAGCGTAAGTGAGCAAACATTTGCATACCATTACAACTTCCATTTCAACCGCTTGGCAATACTAGGTACCTACACGTATGATTGCGTTCTCCCACTTTGCATATAAAATCTTTAACTTGAAGCTTCAGTCTAGTTAGAATAGCTAATAAGCTTGGTGATATTATCAACTGTAATCCAGGCTATGAGAAGGAACATTCCTGAATGCCGCTTATAAAGAGCACCTCATTTCGATGCGCTAACTTATTTAATGTTCGCTTGGCCAAGTAATGTCTCCTGTGTGATAAGGCTGGTTTTATACTGTTGCGTGTTCCACCAGGGCTTACTGAGATTTAAGTCGGTAGTACTGGTGTTGCTCAGTTAATCACATGCAGTGGCCACACGCGCATTCGAAGAGCAGTGCGTGTCGTCAGCAATTATTCGAATTTACGTAATTTTAAACGCCTTCAAAAAATATTTATTTCAACCTTTTTGGGTGCATTGACATTTGATGAAATGGACTCGGGACAGTGTAACAGAAACATAATAGTAGACATGGTATTTCCGAGTCGCCCTGAACAGTAAAACGCGGCAAGCTGCGACTTACACTGCATAGTGATAACGCGGCAAGTGTCGCCAGGCAGAGGTGCTAAAGAGGCTCGCGACTGTAAAACCACCCTGATTACGTTTCTCCATACGAGCAAATATAATTGTCATATTTTGGCGCGCGATGAAAGGGGCGTTTGAACACCGGAACAAAGTAGGTAGGTAATCATGCATTTTTGCGAGCTTATCGAATTGGACTTCATGCATATGTATCCTTTTCTCGCTCCTTTTATGTCACCAGTTTCTAGAATGGTAATAAACATATATTATGCGGACTCGTTTTTACGTAATGTACGCGAATTTATTCGTCTTTTCTGTTAGCATATAAAAGTACCTACCTAGGTTAGACATTTTTGCAATTATATTCCAATAATACTGATTTACAACGTAGATAGATAAATCATTACGTCCTTCTTTATAATACAAGTTGAAATATGTCATGAGAAACCACTACAGGTACACATATATATGCCTCTTATTCTGGGATCCAACCTTTTTGATGGAAATGTAGGTTCTAAATTTTCTAACAAAAAAAAACTAGATAAATAAAACACCAATTCGTGTTCACAACTACCTGTAAATAAAAATAAATAAATACGCTTGGTGAACCGTGGGTACTTGCTTTAGCAAGTGCCTCTGCCTACCCTTTGGGATTAAAGGCGTGAAGTGTATTTTTTTTACAACTACCTGTCCTGACTTTTTCCCCATAGTCGATCTGACATAGGAACACAATACAATCACAACAAGTAGTCTTCTTATTATGATATTATTATCTGCAGCTTGACGAGATGGAAGAACTGCTGTCCCTGCGCGAGAACAGGTCACCGGTCCGCCTGCGCTTCGGACGCCGCTCTGCTGAACGCGCTGTACCGCACATCTTCCCGCAAGAGGTGTGTTTATGTATTTATTTTATGGGCAAGGTAAACAAGACATGCACTATACACAGTTATAATACGCGTTTACAATTGTCGAGTGCTGGCTTGGTTACAGAAACACGACACAATAAAAAATTGTCTTTAAGTTGTTTATTATTCAGAGTGCGGGAGGACACATTAATATTTTTTATACAGTGTGTGGTCCACAACCAGGGTAAATATTAAATCGAAGGCTCTATAGGTAGCCAGTAATTGAATTATTCAAATTTGATTGAACATGACATGAACTATCTGTAATAGTAACTTAAAATGGTCTTAGCAATCTCCGTTTAAAATGACTTTATAAGACACGCCAATAACTTTCATACCGTAGAACGTTCTTCTTCTGGCAGCGTTTTATCCAGGAAAACTAATTTATGGTCCACCGGAGGAGTCAAGGACCGCCTTGTTAATTTAATTTGCTTTGTATGGCTACAACCCCTTTCGTGGAAGAAATATGTCACCTCGGTCTATTAGTTATCATAACACTTCCGGGGTCACTAAACATAAATAAGGTATGTAGAGTCCAATGACATTATCAATAATATTTTTTTTATGAAACGCGCACAGACATCCTAACACAATATTGTTCACCGGGTATATAGGCGCGAATATAGGTAATCGTCGACCACGACGCATGCATCTGCGTCGAAACGTCGAATAAAATAACAAAGGTAACCTCGAGCTTGTCTTTCATTCTATTCGCGCCTATATACCCGGTGAGCAATATTGAATTAATCTAAGAGCCCTAGGGAGAGGGGGTAGACCATATTCTTGGTCAACTACACACAACAAAAGTGTCTAGAGATCAAGTACATTTTATAAGATTGCAATTATTTTACAAAAACTTAATTCATTCATAATTTATTCAAAATGTGGTGATAAGTCATTGATACAGGCATGGGGAATTAGGTAGGAGACCAGTCTAGAAGAATAGATTTGATTAAAATAAATTGGATTTTTTTATAGCTAAAAATATTCTTGATCCCTAGACACTTTTGATGTGTGTATAATAACAACAGCCAATAATATCCATCACACATAACAAATAGATGCTGCTAATGAGGAATAATGTAGGATATGGATTGATTTAACACAAAGACACCAATCAGGCTGGTCGATCAATGACTCTGGTAATAAGCAGTTTGTTATTCTATGAGTAGTTGCCTTCAATCTACAGTTCATTCACTTTGAGAATAAACCTGCCAACCGAGTATTTTGTGCATCTATTATTTTCTGGTAACTTACTAAATGAGTGAGATATACTATTAACTTAAAGTATAGTTCGTGCATTTCATGAATGCGAGCGGCCCTTAGATGTGTGTGTGGCAGTTTTGTTCGTTTGAACTGTCAACTAGCGAGTCCATATACGACTCGCACATCTAAGACCCGCGCGCATTCATGAAATGCAGGAACTATAACAAGCTATAGAATATTGTAAAAACAAATGAACTTGAAGATGTTGGTTAGTATCAAACCATAGGGAGCTTTGTAGTCATTCATTAAAAGTATGAATACTTGAAAGTTTGTTCACAACAAATTATATCGGATGGAATAGACAAGTATAATCAGAAATAGTAAAACTTTATAATAGTTATTCATTTACCTATTTTAATATACAAAACATAAGTTTCAAATTAAAATCACTTGCATTACTAATTCCTTGTCCCATTCTGATTCGAGATGTACATATAAAGCATCAGCTGCCTTTCTACCTGGCATGTCGTAGGAGCCGACTAAGGAATTGAAATTGAATTGAAAAACAGATAAAACAGAAAAACAAATAAAACAGAAAAACAGGGAAACAGAATAACAGATAAAACAGATAAAACAGAAAAACAGATGATTATAGCATGACGAAAGTTATCATAATGAACAAGCCTGGCAGCAACCAGGCATTGCTAATAACTCGCGATGCATGCGTTGCAGCATCGTATCACATTGCGATTTTGTATGGGAGCCCTGTGTTCACAAAAGTGTTAACCATCCGTAAATTGTAAATTAATGAAGTAACAAAACGCGGCTTTGAAAAACGTTATTATATCACAATATCTTCATCAAGTTTATAATGTTATAATTCAGTTCAGTGATTGCAGGTCGCAAAGCTTGATATTCAGTGAGCTTAAAGAACACATTAACAGAGCTACAAAATCGTAATTAATCCTCAGAAATGGACAAGCCTTTGAATGGAGGGTTTAGATGGCCATTTAGCCGCAGACATTCTTAGCGCTGCGCCATTGTTGTCCTGTTTGAACAACCGTAAGCTGAGAAAATACCAAGACATCTTACAATGATATATTTATTTACAAGTTTTGTGTGTGTAAGAAGACGTTGATGACTATTGTTTAAGTAAGATTTGTGGACGCGACCCGATTTCATTCGCGTAGTTTTTAAGTCAACTGCCGATGCGTCCCACAGCATCGGGATAAAACGTATCCTAGGTCCATCTCCCGGGTCTTAGCTATTTCCCCACCAATTTTCAGCTTAATTCGTTCCGCTTGTCTTGGTTTATAAATAGTGTAACTAATGCTACTTGTTAAATGTAAACATTATTACGGTGTCATGTCAACTACTATACAGATTAGTATCAGTGAATATCTAAATTTTGTAGTTTGTTTGTAACTGAATCTGTATGAAAATTGTTGACACATATCTAGAATATCAACGAGATTCAAAATCTATTTTATACTTTAGGGATTAGTCTAGGCAAAATATATTTATACCCTTAATATTTTTGTCCTTAAGCAAAATGTATATGTAACCGATTTTACTACCTCCTGATTTCTCTTGGACCATTTCGAAAGTTTTTCCCTTTTGCAGCGTACCTTTTAAAACTGCATTAGAAGTGTCTTAGCTAATCTTATCTAACATTGAGTACGTGTTCAGATTTTATTTCATTTGGAGCCGTAATTGAGGCTTAGGCAAGCCTGCAACGTTGCACATGAGAAGCTTAAGAGAACTGCTATATACTTTTCCATACCTTATTGAAAGGCTATATACTTTTCCATACCTTATTGTACATATATATATACTGTATGCATTAGGTTCGTAATAACAAATAAGGTAATAATGATGCAGTAATTTTTCAAAAACGTTGTCTTAAAAATAGAAGAAAATACACTTAACGCCTTTTAATCCCAAAGCGCAGCAAGCAGAGAACAAGTGCTTGACCACCATCCTGCCTGATGTTAAGCAGAGATGTGGTCGATAAGCACACTTGTTAATTAGGTACCTATTTACCTGCGACTTGAAGACCTTCAGCCTGAAATGTTGTAATCGGAAGCATTGTACGTTTAGTTAGGTTTGGGTTATTTATTAATTGAATATATGTATCATACTTGTAATTTTGTAGTTCTATCTCACTCCTTTAGTAAGTCACCAGAGAAGGATAGAAATACGGAATACCAAGCTGACAAGGTATATTCTAATTGATAATGAACTTTGCGACGACTGTTTACCAAGCACATTTATAAGCTCTCAAGAACACGCATGTGATAATAATTACCATGGTAGTTCTACAATGAGTAGTAAAAATTGCGCAAACGTTTTAATTAAAAAAAAATATCGATAATAATCCCGTCAAAATAGGTTTTACGCGAACGTGGTTTCAGGGATTAAAAAGGTCCATTACTGAAGTTTGTTAAGTACCTCAACCCCATTGTGCAAAAGTCGGTTGTAGGCGGGTTCAGGACCAGTTGGGAGAGTTTCATCAATCATTTAGAAGACTTTAACTTATTTTAGTTATTATCCAAAATCAATATTGTGAATGACCGATCGCGGAAAGCTTAGGTCGGTAGCTAATTAACGTAGTTTCCCATTGAACATTGGTTAATGACGGGATGAATTGGTCATTCTCTCATTATTATTATTCGTAACCCTGGCCGATGGGTAAAAGTTTTGGGAACAAAAAGGACCCCAGTTTAATCCGGGCGCACCCGGCCGTAGACCAATTGTTTCTATATGGGCACGCATTTAAGGGAAACCTGCATAGACACGGCGAGGCGTGGGCGGTTATTGATGTACAAATCCACTAATATTATAAAAGGGCGAGTGCGTTTGCATAGATGTTAATTAATCTTTCACCTACGCGAAAATTACGTTAAGTCTACTATAGACGTCAGTCTTGACGGATTTTAATGAAATTTTACAACTTTATTTATAGGTACAACGGATTTAACACTATTTATTGGCTATATAATTCATGACGAAGTCCCACGGAAATGGGATAAACTGCAAATAATGACGACAAGAGGAACAGATAGTGTTCAATAAAGTAAGAAAAATCAGCAATGTACCTATTGATGACCTAGTACCGCAATAAAAACTTCTACATCGCTCTATCCAAATGAGAGATTGTCTCTATTAAAGTTAAATAGGTATTATTTTTTTTACAACGTGTGTGTGTTACACATTGCCTTCATACCATGTTAAGTAGCTGAAACACTCGTGTTATGTAATTCAGACAACGCAATATACCTACTTAAATATATTTTTTCTTTTAAATACACACACATACAAGTAAAAAGACTCAGACACATCCACCCTAAAAACCTAAGTACCTGTCAGCGGTGGGAATCCAAACCCACGACCCTAGGGAATAGAGGCGGACATGCTGACCACTACTCTAACGGGCCTGTTTATTGCAAGTGACTAAATGTATGTTTGTTATTGTTCAGGAGCAAGACCGTGACGTGCGAGCCCCCTCGATGCGCCTGCGCTTCGGCCGACGATCCGACAACAACATGTTCTTGCTACCATTTGAGGTACAGATTAACAAAGCTATCGACGACCATTATTAAATTATTGCATGTATTTTAAAGTTTATTTTAAAAATATTAAAACCTTTAATATCTACCGAAAAATCCATAGTGTAGCGAATTTTTATGTGTTTAGTTCCACTAATGGAACTGATTGTGTACCCCTATTTTTGACGGGGGCTGGGGGGATCCTCATGGACACCCCGCCGCGCCGCCATGGGGACAGCGAACGGGGTAGTGGACTCTTACCGACTAAAAGCCCACGATGACTTCTGTATCGCACACTGGGGTCTGGTCACCGGGTCCTGGAAGTACCCGAAGAACTTGCGTCAAGACCCTGATTGTGTACCCCTGAGGGTACTGCTGTTATTGGGTAACCTCCATTGTTCTATAGATCAAGACGTAGTTTGAACAACAGTAGTTTCTTCGTCCTTTTCCTTCTCTAGTAAAAGTGGGAGAGAGACACTTGTTGCATAGAACAAATGGAAAATTATCGCTGTTATTTTCTGCCCTAAGATTAGAAACGGTAGATCGTAAATAGCTTCGTACATACTCCTGATTTACCAAAGGTTAATATAATGAATTTTATGTCACACTGTAAACACAAGAAATGATAATTTGCTGGTACCCCTAGGGGTAAAAATCCAGGAGTACCTACCTACTATAGGAACAAACCCTAGTCCACTTGTCAATAATATCTCGTTATAAAATAACTTCGAAATGCACTCAACCTACATTATGTCTAAAGCGGATTTACTTCAGATTTGCCTCCTTTTTTCCAGTCTACGCTCCCGAAGGACGTGAAAGCCACCGCCGCTGACGACAGCCAGCAGGATTAGGACCCCGCTTAGAGTAGAGTACCACCCCGACACACACTAATACCAAAAAAAAAAACGTTACGTCGATTTACTACCAGAAATTTAAAATAAATATATATTTACTTACTACATAAAATTCTAAGTGTAATTGACTAAAAGTCTTTTTAATGTTCTCTTTAGTACCACTTATGCGTGTGTGTACATAATCTGTAGCGATGTTACTATGTACTGTTGACATTCAAACGATTTTTATCTATTTTATTATTGATCTACATAGTTTAGAAGACTGCTTTCTGTGTGGAGTTTCCGTCGAAATGCTTCCGGGGGCTGTTGGCGTACGTTTGTTGAGCTGGGCAAGTATACCATTGGCCCTCTACATGAAACTGACGATAATCCATCACATTTCGTTGTCTTCATTACCAACAATTGTAATATTGATATAAATGTCTATTACCTAAATTATTATAATTGTATTTCATTTGTACTTATTAATAACTAAGTGTAGTTAAATACTTTTAATTTTGTATAGATATTTTAGAAGATTCTAATGAGTTGAAATATAAAAATTATTGCGAAGGTAAATGTTGTTTTACTTTTTATTTGTCAATGTACCTACTTATTATATATAATTTTAGAATGGAATGTGGCAGATACATAACGTCTACGGCTAGCACTGTTTTCGATTGTTTGAGTTAGCCGAAAACAAATCCTTATAGTTTTGCTACCTCTGTCTGTCTGTCTGCGGTCTAGGGCCTGGCCTAGGGTAAGGTGCCATTTAGCTCGAGAATATAGATACAATTTAGTTACGTAGAACTGCAGAGAACTTAGAAATCAATTCGAACACACAAAATAACATTATCTGTAGTAGAGTATCTAATGGCCCGACCCGCGTTTGACCGTATTTTTTTTTATTTTGTTTCGTTTCTCGAGATATAATTGAATTGATTATTTAAAAAAACAACATTTGTCACATTTTTCCATAAATCATTTTTTTATCGTTCTCTGGCTGTCAATAGACAATTCGGTGCTACGGAAACATTTGTCCAAGTAATATTCATAAAGATACAGAAGTTGAAATGAAGTGAAAATTTGCCTTATGGCAGAAACAACATTTGTCCTGGACAAATGTGGTTTTGCCAATCATCCTTACTACTTACTTATTCATCAAAATAAAAAAAATATATATTAAAGGAGCTATCTAAGTGATGAGTCCTATGGAAGAAACATAAAAAAGAACAAAAAGTTTACATTCCACACTTAGTTTATGGTGTTTCGTCACGATATTGCTGTCTCTGGCAAAGTAGAATGTTTTCAATATATAGCTGGTATGTGCAGCATGAAATATACAAATTTAAGAGATTGCTTGCCTTTAGATAATGCCTACATTGATGTTGTGACAAAAAAATTAAAAAAGTTGCTAACATTAAAAAATTTAAAGCATACATAGCAGAAGAGTACATGGACTTTTACAGTTCATATATTCTTGGCCGACTACATGAAAATATGATGATGTTCATGAAATATAAACATTTTTTTATTAATAAAGTTGTTGTAAACTATTTTTAATTTCATTTAGGTTGTGTGCAAAAATAACACAACTCACATTTATTGTAAAAACAACTTGTCCAAAGTTTTCATTTATAAATATCTGTAAAAAAAAATATTTTCAAGTAAAATAAATAATGTAAATAGACGCATAATTTATTTATCAACAAATTAGTAATAAAAACATGTTTTAATTGTCCGATCAATTGTAAAAAGGTTTTATATCTTTCCTATAAAGTTAATGCTCTTTTTGAAATAATCGATTCAATTAAGAAATAGCCGTTCCCATAGAATTAAGTATTCCCAGTCCATATTTCCGCCTACGAGTATAGTTCAGAAATAATCCCTTTATAATCCATCCACTTACCGTTCCTACCCGGAATCCCAAATTTGTCCTTTCAAAGTATAAGTTTTACCAATGGGATAGATGCCTGATATTAAAAATCAAATCAATACTGTCAAAACTCAATACTGTAAAAAACTAATTTATTTCCATACCTGTTTAATATAACGGTCTGGATTAGGTCTGTATATGCTTCTCTAATTAAATATAGGAAAGTAAAATATAGTTTACTGCAGAAAACAAATATTAAAAATACAATGTTTATCGTTCCTTTTCATAGATAAAACACGCACCCCACCATTATTTTATTTTATTTATTTATTTAATACTTTAACACGTTCACTGCGGCAGCCGATTTTGAAAATTATCGCTCTATCGAACGGGCCTGGTCCGCTTTTACCATTCTAAACGGCCATTATAGAGTCAAAAATACATTATTTGAATAATTTAATGAATGTGTGTAATGAAAAATGTAACTTCATTATGATTATCAATAGTCACTCTACCTATCTTTGACGTCGCGTGGAAATCCGATGGTTATTTAAACAGAAAACAAACATACTTAATGTCTACCAGGTTGTTAAAACCTTATGCCGTACTGAACGGCTACAATATCGATATAATTTTATAGATATGAACATCGATATCGTATAAGTTTAGACGGAAACACTTAGGATCACTTTGTTTGCACTAATAACTTTCCTGCATTTGTTACTCTTGTTAAGCTAAGCTTCTTTGCTTTTCTTTAGTTTAAAAATATAATCAAAATTTCTTCATCAAAATCAAACGAGGAATCAAGAGGCAGTTTAAACACTGAAATATTATCACAAAATGATCCATCATTCATCTTTTACTACCGAACAACATTTTCGATCGCTTCATTTTATCGATATCGCATCATTCACCACCGATCTAGTGCACGTCTCTTTATCAACTAATCAAAAGTATACCCTTTAATTAATGCGTTACCAGGTCATTCGTACCAGGCTCAATCAACAAGGTATCCGCTCTAGACACAAAAAATAAATGTAAATACGTTCAGTGCGGATACCAGGCAATCGACCTGGTATATGATTTTGCGCCTATCTACTAGTGTTTTAATAATAACTAGTTAGATAAACTCAAATCTATATTCATCTCTTTCCTATCTTTACTTATTATAAAGATATGCCTTCCGCAAGAACAGGAATCCTTAACTTTCGCTCCCGCACACCAGAGAAGATACAGACCATTACCGTAGTCATCATGGCGGGCATCGTTTACTTAAACTTGATATACAGTTTCTAGGTTTGATATAAATGCAACATTTATTACAT
Source organism: Conopomorpha cramerella (assembly GCA_012932125.1). NCBI lineage: Eukaryota > Metazoa > Arthropoda > Insecta > Lepidoptera > Gracillariidae > Conopomorpha > Conopomorpha cramerella. Next base: position 16,218 of record SJJU01003460.1, read on the forward strand.
GTGGTTATACAACTAATTACCAATTTAATATCCTATTGAATAAAGACAGATGTAAGTTAGGAAAGGGCGTCGTCATTCCAATCGTCATCACTCTAATAGATTCTAAGTTCTAGTGTCAGTACTTCGGGTTTTGGCACGGTGGTAAACTTTGGACACAACTAACCATCTGTCAAAGGTACAAAATAAATGTAGACCTTCTTCTGTATACGTAAAGGTTTACTTTTGTTCAGCGCCGAGCATATACTTTGAAACAAGTAAAACTAGAGTAATAAGATCGGAAAAGACAAATCATGCCGGGCATTTAGACAATTGACGCGTCTTGTAGAAATTACTTCAGGAACAACTTTCGCAGTTTCCTGTAATGACTTTCCATTTAGCTAAAATTAATTAGCATAAACTGAAAATGATGAAGGGCTAACAGGACCTAGGAACTATACAGGGAGTAACAAAATTCAGATAAATACGTGTTAACTATATTAATAGTATAAACGAGATACTTAACCAAAAATAAACGTCAAGCAAGTAAAGTAAGCTGAATTTTCTTCAGAAAGGGATTGACACTTCATTGAAGATAGGATAGGAGCCTTCAAGGCGGGAAGATGTCGGTGACATACGGTCAGAGTAGAACATAACGTAGACAGACCGTGGTAGGTAGGAGCTCCACACCATCTCAACTGCGACCCGCCCCCTCCGTTGACGTCGTATCACTTCTTTACTTCCTTTTGTACTTCTACGGGCACTAAAATAACTAGACAACTACAAGATTTCTACGCCATGTCTCGACGCAATTCTATTCTATTCCAATAATAGTTTATCTGTGTTGCAAGCTAAAGTGTAACCTCTTCAGAAAATATATTCACAGAGTTACAGCAGTACAGCCCACTGTTTTACCTTCAAACCTGGTATCCCACACCAAAACTAGTTAGCTTAGGAATGTTTTTTTTTTCTTTCTTCGGTACGGGAAAAGACCTCGAAAAGGGGGGAAGAGGCATAGCAAAGGTTTTTAAAACCTGAAACGATACACTCACTACTTACACCACCGATATTATGGAACTATATCTGTCTAAATCTCTATTAGACATAGTTAAATAACCTTTATACAATGTAAAATCTAAAATATTGGCGAAAGTCGAAAAATTCACTCATGATAGGTACTAAACAACTTTTCTCCAAGGAACTCTATGTCAAAAAACGTGAAAAAAATTTCACCTCTTCGTACAAAGTAACCGATCAGCTGATTGCCACTTTATAAAAAAAATAAATAAATACACTTCACGCCTTTTAATCTCAATGCCACTTTATATGAAAAGGTAAGGTGGTTTTCGGCTATACTATTCACACTCTCGAGTTTTGTTAAGTTTTTTTGATTTAACATTGTATTTATATGAAAAACTGACTGAAGCAGCAGATACCAATAATAAAAAGATACATTAACATGATTGACGTACCTATAGGTACGATCAGAAAATATTTCTGAATAAAATTTCAGCACGTACCAATTTTTCTTTGTGTAAATAAGCAGAATATCCGAAATTAGCATAAACTCAGGCTACAATGAATGCCTTACGTGGTAATCAATTTCCATATTAATTCCCCTTCACGCCACGAAAACGAAAATACTAAGACCGAATTGTATTATTAGATAAAGCTCTTCATCTCGTCCAAACTGAGTTTCACTTCACGTTAGTACATAATATGGCGATGTAAATGAACCAACGTCGTTTATATGACTTAGTTATATTAGGGTCTACATATGCCCGTATCTATTAATTATTAATCTATCAGCCTTCATTCGTCCACTATTGGACCTTTCTCAAGGTACGCCACAGTATTCTATTCTCGGCTTCAACCAACCACCGGTTGCCTGCCTCAGGTCGTTGGTCAGGGAGCTCAGGGAGATCTTGTAGATCCTATGCCAGTTAGATTTTGGAAACGGTTAAAATTTGGTGTAAAGTTAGTTTTTTCATAACGCGGAATAGACCGGAATCGATAATCTCGAATCTTTATCTATTGTATGTATTGAAAAGTATCTATGTAAGTATATCAATCTCTGACACCAAAAATACAGGGTATTCTAGTTTGGGATCAGGTGACCGTGTGTATAAATGTCTTAGGACACTTGTAATTTTAGTGTATTTTTAGTATTATTCCCCTAATCGCTTCGATAATTGTTACAAGTGAATGATTTGTCCATTGACAACATCGTGTTAATTTACGGGAATCGGCCTAAAAGCATGCCTCTAATAAGGACATGTGTAGCAGTACCTTAAAGAAGCCAAAACAAAATCGTATTTTGTATGCCAACTGAGCGCCCGATACTTTTCTATGAGGACGGTTTTGCGTCACCAATAGCGCTATTAAAGAATCGAGTTTGTGTTACATGTCACGTATGATTTCCACACACATAGATCTCTAACACCACTGAATACTCCTGTTCAAGCCTGGAATAGATCACCCGCGTCGAGCTTCATGCTGTGCGAATGGTATCTTGTTGTAATCACTATTGTACATCATCAGCCACATGATGTCCACTGCTGGACGAGGGCTTCCCCCTATGATTTCCGTGATCAATTTGCTGGACATGCCAATAATTGGGTTGGCGATCGCACTAGTGTTGTGGTTTAACTCACAGAGAACGCTGCTGCCCGTCCTCTGGAGAGTTCCCTCGGTCGCCTCTAACGACCTCCACGACGGGAAAAATTGGGCTGGAGTGGTGACCCATTTATACTATTCGCGGCACCACACCGCTATTGTACCAAAAGTACAGATTATAGCTTAAGACCAGTCTTATAGCGCTGTTAAAACTTGGCTAAGTTTAAGCCCCCTATTACTTAGATAAGTGTTACTTGCCGGGTCACTTGTCTAAACAAACAAAGCCTTCATTGTGGTCTGGAATGCGTTAGGCGAAACTCATAAGCCCGTATTCTGTATTAACTCCACTCGTGAGCAAAGATTCCTGGTCATAATAAAATTTGAATAAACTATATAATTCTGAGGCCTATGTCCAGCAGTGGACAGGTATGGGCTGATGATGATGATGATGATATAATTCTGAAAGTAGTAATATTGAATACAAACTTTAAAAAACAGTTTCTTTTAATCAAGTAGCTCTCGACTGCGAGATATTTAGATGCGTTGTGTACACAGAATTATTTGTGACCCGGAATTTTGGCTTGCGTATTTAAGCGTTTTGTATATAAACGTTAAGCACTTCAATTAAAAAAAAAACCATCGCCATACATAATGTCATCTCCGGAGGCAATAAATTGTCTATTTTATATGGAGAAGAATTTTTTTTTTCATTTCCCCGCATTGTCACCAATCACCATAGTAAAAGTTATACGTATGTATTGACTAGCTCAACACCGTTTCTAAGACCATTGCTCCGGGTCCTTTTACCCCAAATGACTATTGATTCAGAAAAGATGTTCATCATATCCAACTAATACAAACTTGGTGACGGTGTGTTTGAAGTAGCTGCCGGAACCTAAAAGTAACTGTTTTCTGCGCTGTGTAGTCTAAAGGTCTTTAAGTCACGGGTAAAAAGGTACCTAACCAGCCAGTGTGCTCTATCGTAGACCACCTCGATGCTTAACATCAGGCAGGATGGTAAAAATGTCTAGATGGGTGACCCAGAAGCCCCCGGCTTGGTTCCAACACCTGTACAATATTTTTTTTTGTTTAGTGCTGATAAAATGCATCCATTTAGTCAGCGCTCTTATGGCTAGGAAAACATACCATAATGAGTGTAGGTAGAGATAGAACGTTTATATGATAGGTAGAACGTTTTATGTTTGGTCTGGTATAACGATTCTTTAACGAAATATTATTTATTTTTAGCTTTTATCTAACTGTACAATTTTTTTTTCAGCTTTGTATAACCCTATTATCAGACATTATTCATAGTTTAGGACATACATATTACAAAGGAGTGTAATATGTATATTTGAAGATAGTCTACAATATGAAAAGAAAATTGAACAGTCTTCTATGTGCGGACGGTCAAGAAAGTGGTCTCTTCCTGTGCAACTAAAACATCAATAAGGTAGAGTTTGAAAAGTAAAAAATGAACCTTAAAGTCTACATATTATGAATTTCAACCTTAGTATGGTAGATCAGATTCTTGTCGATTGTAAAGGTGAAAGAGTTCAGGATCAGTAAGTGAATGAAGATAGAGAAAGAATTTTTGTATATTAATATACGTAATTATTCAGAGCTCTTGTTCACGCATTCGTGCATAACGCAGTTCATGATCTTTATCCTATATGACTATGTGGTCCTTGACGTGTACACTTGAGTGTATAGGTACTAGTGGCGAAGCTAGGAGGTAAGCCGGTAGTACAAGACAAGCCTATGCCAGGCACATTAACAAATATTTTCAAGGAAATTAAGTAGCGTTGGGACTTATTATAGCTCAAATAAGTAAGACAAATAAAAAATGTACATAAGAATTGGTTAAGTGCCTATTTTTCACTACCGGCTTACCTCCTAGCTTCGCCACTAATAGGTACTACTCAAATGATGAGTGCTCTAACTGGAAGACTATGTATAAAAACTGTTAAAATATTGATGAAACGAAAAGTGTACACGTCAGGGACAAATGAGAAACGTGAAGTGTGTTACATTTTTCTACAAATCTATTTATAATTACTAACAATATCGAATTTAGTTACTTCTATAAGTGGATTAATACATTTATAATTACGCGAACTAAACACCGAAGTTGATTAATTGCAACATTAATTACTACGGTAAATTTAGATATCCACAAGAATTGACCTTTTCATATTTTAGGAGCTGCAATGACGTGAATCGTCGATGAAGGCCACGAATTCCCCCAAGAACAATCGATCATCTACAAAAAGACATCGAAAATAATCTCATAGGACTGTGTAGAGTATGATCTATGGTTTATTTGATCCAGAAAAAAATGTGAGAAATATATTTTGAAGTTTATTATAATATACTAGTTGACCCGGCAAATGTTGTTACATTATTAACAGTGGTTCTCTACTATTAAATGCACATGCATTTATTTTGTATGTTGTATGCATGTTATTCATATGAACCTTCGTCAAGAATCACTCTATCTACTAAAGAAATCCGCATTGAAATACGTTGCGTACATAACTATGTATGTTAAAACTTTTAAGATCTAAGTATACATTGGGACAGACACAGGAAGGCGGCTATGTTTTATACGATGTAATGGTGTAGTATCTATCTATGAATTTTATTATAATTAATACATATATCCGTTTATAAATAAATGTACTACCTTACTTAATTTTCTCAATGATCTTGGAATGAAATGGGCAAATCAGGTGATGATCTGGATCCCATCCAGTAAAAAAAAACGTAGTCGACCCAAAATGAGATGGCGTGACGAGATAGTGCGCCAGAACGTAATCTGGTGGACAACTGCAGAAATCTGAGTGATTGGAAGAAAGTAAAAGATGCCTTTGCCTTGCAGCTGGATTCTGTGTGATAATAATGATAAATCCTACATAACGCGGTGCAGTAATCGGCAATTCTACGTTACCAGTATTTCCTAAACATTACTTTATTGTACCATATGTAGGGACATACCTATATTAGTCGAAAGAAAAGAATGAAGAAATGTTGTGTGCGTTGACTATGTACATAAACCTTTCATGATTACTAAAAAAAGTTGCGGCCTCAAAATCTGCTTCAAAAATAAGTTACCAAAACTTTGTTCCACCCGAACAAACCATTTAATAATGAAAAAAAAAATACATTTCAAGCCTTTTAATCCCAAAGCGGGGTAGACAGAGGCACTTGTTTAATAAGCAAGTGTGCTCCATTGTAGACCACATCGCTGCTTAACATCAGGCAGGATGGTGGTCAAACGCTTGTTCATAGTGATTAAAAAAAAAACAATTGTCCACGGTTTACTCGATTTTTTAACCCGTATTTTTTAAAAAGATTTTGAAATCATTTTGCGTCTTTAAACGTTACATAATCTCACAGAAGCGGCTCTTTGTTGACAGTTGAAGGTAATAAACAAGAAATTTGCATCGACGAACAAACCCATCTCTCTAAGACAGGAGTAAACTAATTAAGAACGGATAGTGATTTTAATAAACAGACTGGGGGGGATAACATCGAGGCGGCAGTGCCGGGGCCGTCCACATCGATACGCTTGTCAATTTGTCACAACCAACTCCTTTACATCTCAATACACAACGTGACACACAACGGTTATAATTTTATGCTACTGGAAGGTTGATAGTAATAGTTGCACTTATTGGGGGAATAAAATACAAGTGACAAATGGGATTAATACTTAATACTCTAATTCTTTATTTACATTTCACAATGTTAAGATGAAACATAAGTACAGACTATAAGAGGTACATCATCATGAGCCTTGTTGGGTTTGATACAATAAAATACTTAATAATATAACGATAAAATACTGTTTATGTTATAGTACAGTAACTAGAAAATATTTTGGTAATTCAAAATTATTAGAAGTTAGACTAATAACTCCAGTTATTACAATTACCTGTCTGTGAATCTGAATTAGGTACGCGGATATTACTGTACTGTGAACAGATTGAAGAAATGAGATAAAATGCCCAGACTTACACAAAAAAAAAAAGTTTGAAAGGGTGACAGCTTGCAGACGGTCCCCCGGTTTGTTTACCTTGGAAGCACTATAACCAGACATGTGGGAACAGACGAAGACATATCAGCCAGAATAAACAGAGCGAAGGCAGGTGTGGGAGTCCAAAGTCCTCAAGCGGCGCATCAAGATTTCCCTCTTCAATTCCATCGTCAAATCGGTTCTACTCTTCGGCTGTGAGACGTGGAGAGTGACAAAGGGTCTCACGAACAAATTACAAGTGTTCGTGAATAAATCCCTGAGGTCGATCCTGGCATATTCTGGCCGAACTCGATACGGAACGAGAACCTATGGGAATAGTGCGGTCAAATTCCTATTGGGGAGGAGATTGCACAACGCAAATGACGGAGGATTGGTCACACGATCCGAAGAGGGGAATACAACAAGGCGAGCATCGCGTTCGAATGGCAGACTGGGGGAGGTCGACGCAGGCCTGGACGCCCCGTGCACACGTGGCGGCGCACCGTCGACGGCGAGCTGAGAGCGCGAGGGCTGAGCTGGACCGATATGCCAGAGCAGTCGCAGAGGACAGGACGGCGTAGCGCCAGTTTGTAATGTCCCTTTGTACCACTGTTGGGTACCATAGGACTTAAGTAAGTAAGTACAAAAAAAAGTCGTCCTACAGGCAAGTAGTCATCCTATACAAATAATGTACATAAATAAAAACAATTACTGAACCATATGTTACTCATAAGACTACTTATTAAGATTACTTTCTTCTATCACTAATGAAGGTATAGGTAACTAGAATATATTTTACAAAAACTGAATTCATTCATAATTTATTCAAAATGTGGTGATAAGTCATTGATACATGAATGGGGAATTAGGTAGGAGACCAATCCAGAAGATTAGATTTGATTTAAATAAATTACATTTTTTTAGAGCTAAAAATGTTTTTGATCCCTAGACACTTTTGATGTGTGTATAACTAAATGGAGTAAACAAACCAAACCTTTTGTTTCACGTTGTAGAGTGCACGTGCTATGCGATCTAAATGAATAAGTTTCCTGGTAGATACCGGCGCAGACACTCTCCGTGGTTCAGTTGCTTCCTCGCTACTAAGAAATTGCAAGGAAGACATTTCATCTATTTTATTTGCAAATATTTGTTTTCACGAACAAAACCACCACGACCTTAAAGTATAGCTACGTGCAGGCTATTCCTTAATGGGAAAAAAGGGATTGTTCTGTGTATAACAAGGGAAAATCCCAGAACTTCAGATTCGACTATCCGAATAAATTGGACTGGAAATTTCTTGCGTCGTGTAAACTTCCTACAACCCTCAAGATAACATGGTCTATAGTTAATTGCTCTCTACTCTTAGATTTTTTTGTGAGGTTTCATTGTTTCATATGAAAATAGGAAATATAAACAATAAAATATGATACTCATATTTTTCTTTTCGCTCTGCGTTAAGTTTTTCATTCACAATTTTCACTATGAGAATCGGATTTTTCTAAAAGAGTAGAAGCGGCCACAATATTTATAGGTCGGTATCTATCCCACTATGTACCTACAAAAAATTTGCTTTTACGATAACAACATGGCTGTTGTTTGTTTATATTTGCGACTTGTATTGACAAAATGTACGGCCACACATCGCTGCTTAACATCAGGCAGGATGGTGGTCAAACGCTTGTTCATAGTGATAAAAAAAGTAAACATCAGGATGTTATAAGCAGTGTTGAATAAGTGAGCTCTACTATTTTGGAAAAAAACCTCGACATATAATTTATAAAATAACATCTCCGGCATTTTACAAAAGGTCACATGATCACTACACATGTTAATTTATTGGTAGAATGTAAAATAATATACTTAGAGAAATAAGTTTCTTTTCAATATAAAATATTTCCAAAGGACAAAATCTGAAAGATCATATTTTTGTAGTCTGTAAAGCCGGTTTACGGATGGTAGTTAGGACGTGACATAGTCAAGCATTGTAGTAGTACACTCGCTTGCGGAACGGAACAATGACGTCATATTTTTCATGCATGCAGCCCGTAGTATCGAGTTATTAAACGTTGTCGCATCTAAAATGATATATAGTCGGTGTCATTGTCACAGTCTATCGATAAAGTCGTCAAGCGTCAAAGTCGTGTCAAAATCTCATTAAAACGGGTGGACCATCACATTTCAATGCTGAGTGGAACATTACACGGGAATAACAAAATGGATCAAATAGGAGTCCTCTCTTTAACTTCTAACTCTCACTACATACTCATACCAAATTGTAATTAATGACCATCTTTACTATTTTTTTTTAACTAATTGATACCTATGTAAACTGGATATTTATATATCAGAACTAATAAATATTGATAGTTGTTGATTATTAATAAACATACTCTTAATTCATTATCTTTTTACTTTTACTTCTTTACGCAATGGAAGTTGATTGTTGGAGTGGTCAGAGCATGGGGGATTCTAGTAGGGTATTTATTTATCACCCTACGTATACATTTTATTATCTATTCTACATGGGTATGTATATACCATACATAATCTTACGCCTATAATCCCTGAAAAACAAGATCGAATTCGTTAGTGTTATTCGATCATTAGGCATTCGATTCAAAGTAGGGAACCCATTTTGAAGATATAGAAAATAAAGAAGCCATTTGCATCTCATCGTTTCCCGCGCAAAAATCCCACCAATGGTTTTTGTTTTTTTTTCTAAAAGACTTACTGATTGAAACGCTATCGAAAGGCTTACTTACTGACGTGCGACATATTATTTAAAAAAAAACCAGAAAAGACCTTTTTTCTTGCAGACGAATTTTGAATCTGAGATGCTGTTTTACATTTTGTTAATTATCTCAAGAAATATGTGACAGAAAATTATAATAAATATATATTTCTGATGAGGATTGAAAATGAAAGCAACGTGTGAATAAATATCGTGAATTTCTCTTGCACTTCCAAGAAAATATAGCCCTGTAAATGGGCCTTTAAAGCAGCGACTGTTACCAATTTAAAGAACTCAAATCAACACTCTCACGTTTTAATAAAACTTCACAGTTAGACTTTCTTTTCTTTCCACGTGAAAAGAGAAATCTTCCAAAGAACGAAAAATCTGGTGCTCTAAAGAATTTCGAAACCTATTTTATTAGAAAGAAAGTTAATTTATCCGTCTGGGGAATATTGTTAACGGTTTTGGGGATACTCAGCTACTCAAAATAAATTTAATTGTAACCAGCTGACCCGGCAAACATTGTTTTTCCAATATGAATTATTAACAGTGTTTCCCTGTTATTATTGTATTATAACGCATAGTTAGAACAAAAAGGACCCAATACGAAACATGCCGATTTTGTAATTTAAATTTTGTACATTTTATGTTACGATTCAATTTCATAAAATGACACATTTTGTTTTGTGTCACTTTTGTTCTAACTGTACGATATGTTACACATATAATCCTTCCGCTAAAATCACTTTAGGTGACTTTGTTTTATACTATGTATTGATGACATTGACTATGGGCGGAATGTGTTCCCTGAAAGGGTTAAATGTCACAGGGCATCGTACGTGGGCCTTTCAGAAAATCACGTCACATGATTCAAACTAACCCTTGAGAGGATTAAGACCATCCGAACTGTTGTGTTACGATTAAATTTTATAATGAGCAAGACCCGTCCGTCTCGCTATATGAATCATGTTCTCGTCAAGTCGCCAATAAATTGTATGGACCGTGAGCTGAATAGCTGTGCAATGTGTTACTAACAGTTTTATACCTACACACACACACACACACACACACCTACATACACACACACTCACGTCTGTAATCCCCAAAAGGGGACCTTAGTATCACAAGCCCTTTGGCCATATTTAGCATAATAAGGAATGATGATTGTCAACATGGACCTTCATTTACAAGTTTCTGGCTCATAGCCTGAAGAAAGGTAGCTGATGCATTTCTATTTACATCCTTGATCAACATAGGATTAACATACATTCCTGATCAGCTTGAGATAAACTTATTGTTCCCAAAGGCAGAGGCGTTCTCTAAGTAAATTTCCACGGCTAACCCGGTGTATTTAACCCAACGTGCCGTAGGGTTACAAGGTTCAAAAGTGGTTTGCGGGTTTAATCACAATGTTTTCCCTCACCATAAGCTTTGCATAGCGTACGTAGGCTTTTGAAATGAGATCCATTGGTACACGCCTAGTATATATAATTCTAACAAACCACCACCAATTTCAAGTCCCGCTTTAACCTACAGCAGCTCTACTAAACTTTATTCAATTACGTATACATGCAATCTTAATTGCAGCTCAGATTATCAACATACTAATCTGTCTATATCATATTCTTCGACTGTAGCAGGTGTGACATTAAGCGTTTAATAGTAATTAACGGTCATGGTTGTACTTACATAGCAGGAATATGGTAGATATTTCTACACCGCTGCCTTCATTTTACATATTTCATTCAGCCTGACAAACATTAGAAGACGGGCACAAGTGACAGATAGAATTAAAGGCTAAATAGCTAGCTTGCGTTATCGAAGACGATGGCTATCAAATGCTTTACCATTTGCAGGCTGCCTAAACCTTGTTCCCAAAATTTCTAATAGCTTTCAGGATTTTCCTTAGCTTAGAATTAAACTTAAACGAAATAGGTCTCGTCAACATCATTGTCCATTTCTGGACATAGGCCACTCCAATTGCACGCCAGTGTGTTCGCTTGTCCGTGGCCCCAGTTCTCGGCTGGCTCCGCTATTCCTGGTTCACGGTAGCGACGATGGAAACGGCGGTGCAGGGAGTGCGAACAATCTTCGAGCTACGGGACGCCTCAGAAAAGTCTCTTTTTTTTATGTCCCAAACCAGTACGGGGCAGTATACCATGATATAATAGGTAGTCGTCATTATATTTACATAACCAGGGCCTTACTAAAAATGGCGGAATATAATATATTCCGAGTTGTAAAAATGAAAAGAAGAAATAACTTATAATAAAATAAAGCAATAAAAATGATTTTTTAAGAATCGAAAAGAGATTGAACGAAGCAATAGTGATGAATAAATAAATATTTTACAACAACACACACATTACCTTCATCCCATGGTAAGTAGCTAAACTGGTGTTATGGAATTCAGACAACGAAATACTTACTTAAATACATTTTTTTTTCTTTTAAATACATACTTATATAAATAAAACACACAGACATATCCAAAAGTACTTAAAAGCTCATCACCTATCAGCGGTGGGAATCGAACCCACGACCCTATGGAATAGAGGCAGACATGCCTGACCAGACATGACCACTACACCAACGGGCCCGTCAATGAGATAAGGATGGTAAATACGTACCTACCCATTGAAATGCATTAGGTACTTATGTTTATATTAGCTACCTAACAACTATTAAAGATAATGATCACAGTATTTTAGTCTTTATATTTGGGCTTGAAACGAATCTGCTAGAGAAATTCTCCAGACAGTAGGTATATATATGTCACTTTTATATTGAATAATAAATCAAAATGTCTGTTATGAACGTCGTCTCATGTCATCAGAAAGAAGTCGAGATGCGAAACATGTTCGCATTTAGCCCAGACTAGTGGCGGCCGTATTTCAGACTATGAAATACATTTTCCATTGTTTTTATAATCGTGGGTTAATGTGTTGTTTCGTTTGTAGCAAACAGTGTACTATGATATGCTATTATTAACAAACATATTTTTGACACCTCTTTTTAGCACATTCTTAGCTCAATATTGTTCACCGGGTATATAGACGCGAATACACACATCAAAAGTGTCTAGGGATCAAGAACTTTTTTGGCTCTAAAAAAAATTATTTAAATCAAATCGAATCTTCTGGATTGGTCTCCTACCTAATTCCCCATGCCTGTATCTTATCACCACTTATCACCACATTTTGAATGAATTCAGTTTTACTAAAATATATTCTTGATTGCAATCTTCTAAAATGTACTTGTTCTCTAGACACTTTTGATGTGTGTATAATGAAAGACAAGCTCGAGCTTACCTATGTTATTTTACTTGACGTTTCGACGCAGTTGCATGCAGCGTGGTCACGAGTGGACTCTCACACAAATAACAAAGGTATATTCGCGCCTATATACCCGGTGAACAATATTGAGTTATAATGTCTGTTCGCGTTTCATTAAAAAATGATCTAGCACATTCTTATTGCTATTTTGTTAAAACACGAAGAAGATGAGACAACAAAAAAACAAAAGTATTGCTTAGTACTACTACTAAATATTTTTAGTTGCTACTGAGTGTTACTGATCTAGAAAAAAATCCTCTGATTATAATAGAAAGTTAAATCAAATACGTTGCAACTTTATATGACGAGGTGAGTTTATTTTCTCGTTTTACATAGGGTTCCTTGGGGAAAGTTGTTGGTTATCACGAACTGAGTGACTCTATCGAATTTTGCTAAAGTTTTTTATTAAACGTTGAATATCTGGAGAACATCCTGCTTCGTATTACATTACAATATTATAAACGCGAAAGTGTGTATGATAGTTTGTTAATCTTTCACGCAAAACTACAGACAGATTTCTATTAAACTTTACAATTATATAGCATCGGAATAACACATATAGGTATAGGCGATATTTTATCGTGTTTTTCTCTCTTTGCCGCAAAAACTACTGACTGATTTCAATTAAACTTTACATTTATACCTCTATAGCATCGGAATAACACATATAGGTATAGGCGATATTTTATCGTGTTTTTCTCTCTTTCACGCAAAAACTACTGACTGATTTCAATTAAACTATACAATTATATCGCTTACACATCGAAATAACACATATAACGTCATAAACTGCGGGCAACACCGGCGAGGTACATGTAAGAGGAAGTCCATAAATTCACGCCAAGTCAGACAAATGTGAGTGATTGTAAATTTTTATACCCCCTTATTTTTTTTTCATTAGCTGCATATTTCTACACATTTTCATCAACATCAGCCCCATGATGTCCACTGCTGAACGAGGGCCTCCCCCAATGTTTCCCATAAACATATGAGGGGAAATGCCAATAATCGCCACGCTTGGCAGGTGGGTAGGCGATCGCAGTGGTGTTATGTTTTAACTGACATTGACCGCTGCTGCCCGTCTTCTCTAGAGTTGCTTCGGTCGTCTCTTACGACTTCCAATACGGAAAAAGTTGGGCTAGAACGGTGATCCGTGTTATTTTTTTTCCAATATGGGCACTTTTTGTCACAAAATATACCTAATCTAAATACTGCAGCATTTCGTCCAACTGTCTTTTGAAGTACGTCACAACAAAATGAACAAGTCTAAAAGTTAGATGTCACAACGACAATACACCTGTTGAAATGAATAACACCTCTTTAAAAGTTTGGCAATGCTTTAGACAGAATACAGATCAATAACCCTTTGTCGAAAAAAAATCACAAAACCCACTTCCCACAAGTTCTGCAGATGGATGATAAATTAGGAATGATGGAAATAGTTTTCGTAAACAAAATTAAATTAAACATTCGGCGACCGGCTGCGAACCTACCTACTTCTCCTCATTTGATATCTGGCCTGTGCTGAATCAACGTGAAACGTGCTTGCTAGTGATATTGTCACGTCAAATCAGTGAACAATTCAAACATTTCGATCTCTAGGTAGTCGAACTGAATCAGTGAAATTTCAGGAACATAGATATATCAGAAGTACTGGAAAAAAGGTATGATTCTTGAAGTTCAAAGTCAGTCTGCATTGCATGGCCTCCTTTTAACTCTTCACCTTGTCACATGCTTATTACATAAAATTATACCAGAAGCATGTATCGAATAAATTCAATACATTGTAGGTACGCCCACGTAACGACTTTAGATATAACTAGATCGAATATAAACATAGGTAACAAACGCACACTTAAAGTCATAGACACTTTACTGTCCAGTTTATAAAGTGTATAGATTATATAGCAACATAATACAAAGCTTGAAATCAAGTGGTATCAGGTATGTTATCAATACGCGTGTTTGTGAAGCTTCCCGCTTCAGGTGGTGTGCGAGCGCGCGCGCCGCAACGTGGGCGTCCCAGCTTCAGTCAGAGTCAGGCCCTCTCGCCGCTCGCACGAACGCACCCGCACAAGGTACACGAACGCCAAATCGTCCGCACATCAATCAATATTAATCAATTCACACAACATCATCCACTTTCTCACAAAAACTAATCCAAGACCAGCCAAGGTCGTGTCCGCATCAAGGTGTTTTGCACTTACAAAAATAATTCGCTACGACTGCACGTAGGTGGCTGAAAATAACATCATCATATTCGCGAGAGTGTGCTATAATAACATTATAATATGTATAAATACACGCTACAGCCGATAACGTTTTGAGTGTTGGAACACTTACTTACGCAGAGTACGTTTAATTAACAATGAAGATAAATGTTGTCAATTCACTATTGTACTGTGGTAGATGGTGCTCGAAATACCGCGGTATTTCAGTGATAGAATCTCTTTTCGAACATCATCCTGTTTAGCCTTGATGACGGTTCCGTCAACCTTGCGCCCGGTGGAAACGACCACTGGATCTATTTTCAACGTATTTTTATAGCGGGACGTCTGGCCATGTCTACTAGATTGTGATTCTTATTAGAAACGGTTAAACAATACATTACAATTTTTTTGTGTTGTGAACGAGGTGCAAAACGGCCGCGGAATGTTCTATGCAAACATGATGCATCAGAATCGTCTTGTGGGGAAAACAGCTGTGTAATGTTATGGGGTTGGTATAGGTATAGGCTTATTTTATTTTCATATGTTAAATAAGTTTGTAATTTATCAAATACTACAATATAAACAGATGGTATCTGTACATAAACGCATGTCTTATGTGGAAGACAAAACTACGATATAATTTCTAATGACGTAAAAGAGATTAAGAAAATAAGTTGTGAATACCACTATGTGAAATTAAAAAAAATATAAATACATACGTATAAAAAACCTTTGATAGGTAGGTCGAACGAAAAATCACGGATCGTATTTAACGTCGCACTTTTAAATCAGACCATATGCATTAATTCATGGAAATATATTTGAAACTTTTAACAAAGATCTAAGATATTCCTAAACGCCCGGCTTTGTAAAAAAAATACCTCTATTACGACCTATTTTTTTTCGAATTACTGATAAAATAACAAATTTCAAATTAATAGGCAATTAAACTAGAATAAATAGCAGTATTTTCGAAATTATCGTACACAATGAAAAATTCATCCCACAAACATACTCAATCGTCGTTAAAAAAAAACAAGTGACTGCCAAAAAACTATTTTCACTCCTGAAAAGTAGCGTATTGTACTTTATGACATTAGGTTTAAAAAGGTTGTTGCTTTAGATTAACCTTCATGATACACATGAGAAAAAATCAACTAGAAAGGACACGTTGATATTAATATTTTCACGCCTCAGAAGTTTTTATACTTAATCAAAGTAAATTACGTAGAACCTTTTAAAAAAAAGGCATCCGAGCCTGTGCCTAATTTTTAAATTAGGCTCCTTTTTAAAAAAATTACATTTCGGTAGTGCAAATATTTTGAAATAAGTAGATACTTCATTATCTACTATTATAATAACTTGCTTGCAACTGTGATGCTAATTAATATGAATATATTTTCACAATTTAGTGTCTCGACCTTTGTACAGGACTTCTGGTCTTGACACGACTACGACTGACTAAGACATTGACATTGACAGTGACCGACAAAACGACACGAAAAAAAAGAAAAAAGATATACCCTAAAACGCAGTAAGGGACAGAAGATATTGTCTATTACTCTTTCACAGCTTTCATATAGCTGTCTCGTTTTATTTTAAACGTCAGTTTAGGATTGCAAGTTTATATACTTAGTTGTTATTGGTCTGGGAGTCTAAAGAAATTTATCTGTCAAAGATAGTTGAAAACGAAAGAGATACAACTACTTTGTTCCATGATCGTTCGTCTTCGGACTCACTCTTTTGTTGTTTTTTTTAATAAAACTTCTCAATACAGTACTTCTTGGTGTTTTTCTTGTTAGACCGACAAAATATTTTTATACATTTTTCATCTACATCACTAGTAGATATCGAACTTTGGTAATAAGTTAATCCGGGAGCCAAATCTACTTACTACACTAGCATAGTTGGATCACTCTGCCATGGCAGCGGCAAACGATGTGCATCATTATTACTTAACCGACTTCAGAAAAAATAGGAGGATGTTCTCTATTCGTAGGTATTTTTTTAATATTTCTTACCTCAAAACATTTGACTGGGTGAACCCATTTGGATGATTCTGTTTTTGTAACTGAATGGTGGTATTTCCGGTTTGGTCCCATTTAAATTTAGTTCCATCAATGACAAAACCACAAACCTGGGCACATCAAAGTTGGAGGAAAGGACGAGGTATTTAAATAAGCTTTTTAAAGGTTGTCTTCGAAATAGTCTTGTAGATTGTAATAGATTAATAATTATTATGAATTTAATTTTAAAGGAAAAAGAATCGAAGTCAATCAATCAGTAGTTGTTCCCTTCGATTTATCCGGTTTACCATCACCAAACCCTGATTTCCGTATTATGGCCAATACCTTTCCAATATTTTCTTTCTAACATAAAACGATTATCAAAATCGGTTCATAAACCACGAATAAATATAAATATATAAACAAAAGCATGTAAGGCCGAATTGAGAAACCCCTTTCTTTAAAAAAAAAGGTTAAAGACAAAAGTAATCTATAAAATCAAATTAAAATGAACTTCATAAAAATGTAGGTACAAATTCAGTACCTATTAAGTATTTCCAAACGTTCAAGTTTCTGGAACAATTGTAAATTAAGAAAATCTGGGGAAACTTTGAAATTTCAGGTCAAACGGATTGTTGCAAAAGTTCCCGAGGTATTATTCAATAGCCCACATTCCTAACCGAACAAACGATGGTCTTTTGAGGCATCGTTTTTTTTATTTTAGATTCATTTAAAGTCATGTTTGAAGATAATTGATAAGCTTGACGTAAGTATGTTGGCTCGACTTACTAACAGCAAACGCACAAAATATGGAGCTCCTATTCTTCTTTTTTTAATTCTACAATATTTCATCTCAGATGCACCCCGAGGGTACTAATCACAGACTATCCCGTTCCCGTGGCAATTTAGGGATAAAACATAGCCTGTGTGTTATTCCGATGCATAAGTTTTTGCTTAAAAGAGTAACAAACATCCATAAAAAACGGATAATTTACGCTGAAACGCAGTAAATTTCTTATAGAACCGTAAATGTTCTATACGAAATTTACTACAATCAGGTATCATTCATATTTTACCGCGTTTCATAGAGGACCCAAATTCATAGCGGAACTAGTAGCTATTTATTCGATTGATACAGCCAAGGACTGCCCGAACGTAACACTTTCAGTTTTTTTATATTTCTTTTTTATCACCTTGAACAAGCGTTTGACCACCATCCTGCCTGATGTTACGCTGCTTATTTCCATAAATAACCAGTCAACCACCATGAAAATGATGATAAACCAGGAATTTTAACAATACCGGAAGAGTTATGCTCCCGTAGTATTTTACTGTTCAAGCTCGAATCTACGACCTCTAATTTTTATGCATTATTTAACCTTTATTTATTTATTTAATGAACAATATGGAAAACTAACAGCGTAATATATCACTTATAACTAGACAGTAAAAAAGCTGTTACAGAAGCCAACAAGTTTTCACAATTAACAATAATTAGTTGCGTACATTTTATTACAAAGACACTGATTTTAATACAATACTTAAAGTAAAATTAAGTTGAGCATTCCACAAAGAGAGAAGGTAATGTAAACTTTTAGACTAATATTACATACTTACATACATACCGACAAAAATAAATATTAATAAATATTTGTCTATTATATGTAGTAAATAAAAATACGAGTCTCGCGATTGTTTTAAATCTTGAATAAGATGAATCTTAAGGTGGGTGCTGAACCGCTTACCGAGGTTACGCATCGTAATGTAACATTCTTAGGAAGTATTTTCTCACAGAAAGTTCGCGGTGAGTACAGGCATTGCAGAAGCCCTCGTACATAAAATGCTCTACGCCAATGTTGTATTACGGCCCGTGACGCTGGTCAATACTCAACAATTTAGAGATATATCAGCTGGATATTTACCGGCGGTTACGAGGCGTAAAGTAACAGTCATGCCCAGAATCCATTGCATGGGAGATTTGCCCATTTTCCTGTACTTATCGCAAGTTTCTATAAGAAAATGTTTTCTGTCAATGTTACATGCGACATGTTACCTCATTGATTACTCGGCTTTATAATCAGTCGTTCTGAAGTTAGTGGTAAATGGTACGCCTAAGTCGGATGAAGTAACACCCAACTTAGTTTCACAAAGGTTTTGGATGCAATAGAAACGAAAAGCAAAATCCCAATGATACCTAGTGTAAATAAACGTACTTCCATGGGGGTACTTTTTCTTGTCCCCTATTTTATATTTTACATCTAAATGGGTCGCTAATGAGTGGAATGCTTTGGTTTCAAAAAGAGAACAAGTCAAACTTTGAAATAAATCAAACCAAAGATAACCAAAAAAAGGACTTAAAATTAGCGTTATCGGCTTCATCCAATTCTTAAGGAATATCTAGACTGGTTATTCACAATCGATTAAAAACTATCACCAGTATCTCCCTGTGTCTCTACATACCCTACTTTCTTTAAGTTACCTGTAAGTGTATCTAAATACTATATAAAATGAGAAACTGACTGACTGACTTATCAACGCAGGGCCCAAACGGCTAAACTTAGGCTTGAAATTTGAAACGGGCGTAGCTTAGGTACCGTACGGATGCACTGAGAAATGAATGACAGAAATTCCCACGGGAACGGGAATCAACGGGAAAATACTTTTGCATGAAAAATGGGCTCACCGTTGGGTTAAATACGCTTGGTGAACCGTGGGTATTTGCTTTAGCAAGTGCCTCTGCCTATCCCTCTTTATTTATGAAAAATCTAAACCGCTCAAGTTAGACGCTTGAAATTTGGGATGCAGGTACTACTAAACTAGGCGAATGAAATCGCGAGGGGGCCACTAGTATAATATAATAAGCAAAGACCACCGCACTTTGTATTACAAAGATAAGTTTTTGTATAACCATATAACCCATTACTACAAATTCATGCGTCGTACATATTTATCTAAACGCGTGTTTGTGTCCGAAAATAAGACAAACATTACGTGTCTGCGTCGAAAATAGCTAACCTCTCATACAAATGTATGATACTCTTACAGTGAAGGCATTTGGCTTGAGAATTGCTAGTACAGTCATAAATTATATGTTTATACCCACCTGCCGAACTATATGTGTAGGTAATTAGCTTCCTTCAATGTTAGGATTTGAACTGTACAATTATCTTCCAAATAGGATAGATCGTTTGGGACTGCTATTGAACGTAGTGAACATAACTGACGGGGCCCCCAGCCCGGAAATAACCCACGAATTGCCACTGTGGCGTTATAGTAATCCCACATAACCTCGCCGCTATCCCAACCAACGGCGGACTATCCATTTCCACACGATAAAAAAGGCTAAGTAGTTCGTAGGCCAACTTTTCTCGTCGTGTGGGTCGTAAGAAGCGACCGAGGGAATTCTCCAGAGGACGGGCAGCAGCGATCTCCGTGAGTTGAACCACAAACACCATTGTAACAACCCGCCTGCCAAGCGCGACGATTATTGGCATTTCTCCCCAATTGATCGTGGAAATCATTGGGGGAGGCCCTCGTCCAGAACTGGACGTTATGTGGCTGATGATGACGATGATGAAGTAGTTCGTTTGAGCATTAACAAATAGGATAACAAAGATTTTAATTTAATGAATTGGAAAAATATCTGTTTATCAAAAAAAATAGATGTTTAAAAACTAATTTAGACGTAATTCTATAAATATTAGCACTTTAAGTTACTAACTATAGTTATTTTTAACGGAAAATATTTCTTATAGGTCTCTATCGCTCTTTTCGACAATTATTTTATATTTATTTAATGAACTTGATAATTACTAACTTATTTACATTAACTAATCATATAACTATATTATCTGAGCCCCGCATGGTTATTTTAATGAAAGTATGTTAATCATTAGATTAACATACATTCAGTAGTTTTTTACGTTAAAAAATAATTCACATCGTAGATCTAAACTACCAGGGACAAAGAAAAGTCTTCAACCACAGCCCATAAATGTAAAAAAAAACCAATGAGCTTGTACTACCTATAACATCAAATTCTTTCAAATTAACACGAACACAAAGTCGACTTTAAAACAAAATATTTATAAATACCTAACAGTGCAGATTAGAATAGTCCACGGTATTTCGGTTCAGCGAGTGGGCATGTTTCGTAAGAGTTCTCTCACTGTCTCTGCCACACTCTCACATACTTTCCATATAACAAGGACTGTCTGCTCCTAATATTTGTTCATTAGTCAGGCTCAACATACGATAGTTTAGGACTGGATATCCCACGAGCCGTGAGATGTGCCAACCCTAGCTTCCGCGTGCTTTCGCAACCTCACACAAATAGATTACATGATGAATTTTGCTGAAATATTGGTTTCTGGGACAGAGGGTAACGGTTGCAAAATTGTGGTTAGGGAAAATTATGAATATTGCGTCATCAATGCACTAGGTTGTTACTGTAGTTATTTTTCAAGCTTTTCTTTTTATGTAGTGTTTTTTTAAGAACCGTTTTCTTTTAAAACTTCTATTTTAATTATGGAAAAAGAAACATGTATAACAATGTTAAATTATTAATTTTGAAACCTACTGACTACCTACTGACTGACCATACATAAAAACCGGACATATTAAATTAAGAAGAAATATTTTTTTTAGATTAAGGTTTGGAAGTAGGTAAATTAAATTCATCAAGTAGGTGCCTACGTTGTTTGAGAGGGACCTCTTTTGATAAATGAGGCCATTTACGTAAGTTCCCAGATGGTGCTAATTATTTTGATGAGAACAAAATGTTTCTTAAAAAAGTGCCAAACTTTCAGACGAAGTTTGTTAATTAAGTTTTATAACTTATTTTTTTTTACGCCATTTTTATTATTGTACGTCAATCGCCAATCTCCTTGAAGAATCTTTAACTACAATCTCGTCTTCAAAATAACAATACCTATAAAGAGATTCATATTAAAAGCATCTATCAGTAAATGAAAAATAGTAAAATTGAAGTTGCTCATCCACCTCAAAATTTTATCAGTCCAATATAAAATATATCTACGTGAGTTTTCCGTAAGAAATTGTTCAATTCGTATTCTGACATAAATGTATGTTGCATTCGAACGACCAATACCTTCAATGCCTAAGAACTTGAAAGTATTGGAATACATCAAAGTGTTCGAGGAAAACTTACAAAAATTGTTTTAAATTTGAATTCAATTTGTATCTTCTTTCCTTTAGACAAAAATATCTATAGAATATTCAATACCCAATCTATCATCACCTTGACCGTGCCCTTAGTAGTGTTCTGCTCACCTACATACGCAACGATCCTAGTTTAGTTTAAATTTAGAACTGACTCAAAGAAGGAAATAAAACTTCTTGGCCAGACAATCTCTGACAATGACTCAAATGCGTGCCGGCCGGCGGCAGTAGAAGTTCAAGTTGATTGTTTGTTTGGTACCTAATTATAATAATTTAGAACACAGTGTAGTTCCCAAAAAATCTGTTAATTCTACTTTCTTTACAAAGAGTAGCACGGAGAAGTGTCTGCAGGCGGTGCAACGTAGATACTTATTATTTTAGGGAAGGCAAGTAGATGAAACAAGTCATAGGCAGGTTATTTAACAGATATATGGTGAGACCTACATTTTATATATATTAAATTGATTTTCGATCGTTGAAGAAGTTGATTACTATATATTTTTTAGGTTCAAGAGATTGTTAAATTTCAAGTTCATGGGACCAATTTAAATTAATCAGAAGTTCCCTAAACTAAACATTTTCATAATCTATGTATGATATTTTTTTTAAACAGGATTTTAAAAAGCAATATTTTCACATTCCAGCGTTGAACGAACGACCTCAAAATGGCCACCGGCCCGAAGATAGTGCACAAGCAGTTCAACTCGCCGATCGGCCTGTACTCCCAGTCGAACATACAGGCAACACTCAACAAACACATCAAGACCCTCGACAACGGCACTGTTGGGTAAGACAAAGATGGTTTTATACATTTGTAAAAAAGAAATATACCCCCTTACCAATAAACGCGTTGTCTCTTAACAACGGTTATTACAGGTCTACTTGAACTGGTTATTCCGTATTTGAAATACAACTGACAAGTTAAGTTGAGCTTTGTGTATCTTCGAAATAGCAATTCCGCCATTATTAGTAATGCCCATAGAATATACCTAGGGAGTAGCAAGCTGTGGTACCTCTCAAAATCCAGAGGTTTTTTGGTTGAGCTATACAACAAGAGGTGACATTGTGATTTTAACTCTTTCATTCGATATGCGTGCACACATGACAGACCTGTAATTGAAGTTTATCATGCAAGGCTTTACTTGCCATGACACATTGACGTCACTCAACCATATTTTCGCACTTCGTCCATTAGAGTCCATCGCTTCTATCCAACAGTCTTCTTACATTTTCTACTTCGGACAATTTGTGAAAGTGGTCTATGTTTTGATGATACTTCCACATCGTGGAAGTCACAAAAACCTCAGTACTGTAGAGTTTTATATGTGACAAGTAAAAAAAATACTTACTTAATTACTTTTGTTTCGACTAGATTCTTAGCCGACTGTACGTATATCTTTAGATACTATCAAGTGTTACGTCACGGGTTTATTTCAGAAATGATTTCTCTATCAGTAGTAGACTCTACTCTACTTTACCACCTAAAGCCAAACGTGTGTCAATAAAAACGTGAAAATCTCTATTGATAACTTGATTGGTTTACGTATTATAAAAAACTAATCGCGGCGATGTATACTGCGTGTAAAAGGACCCCGAGCAATGGTCTTAGAAACGATATTGGGCTCGTCAAGATGAACCACTTTTACTATAGCGACAATGCGGGGAAACGCAAAGAAAATGTTTTATCTCCATACAAAATAGCCAACAATTTTTTGCCACTGGTGATGACATTTTATATGGGGATTAATATTTTTTTTCGTTTCCCGCATTGTCACCATTGTAAAAGTTGTTCATATTTACGAGCCCAACAACGGTTCTTAGACCATTGCTCGGGGCTCTTTTACACACAGTACATATCTGGGTCAATGTTCCTCCAAAGCCAAACTAAATATCTGTATCTGTATCAAAGACAAAGTATGCGGCATGGTTTTAGTTTTGGTCTTTACAACCGGCTAAGATTAGTTTGACGCAATGTAGTACCGTTATCATCCTTGGCAAAACAGAATAAACTTAAACAATTCAACCCAATTTCGTAGAGTTTAATCGAGGGACGGTGACTAGCGGATTTGGGTTTGTATTATATTGTATACTAGTGAACGCCCCGCGATTTCATTCCCGTAGTTTAGTACTTGCATCCTATATTTCAAGCGTCTAACTCGAGCGGTTTATCATACAAAAGTTCTATCCCGATAACTCCCGTTCCCATGGGAATTTTCCAATAGCCTGTTGCACCTAAGCTTTAAGTGTACTAAGGTACCTGCATCCCAAATTTCAAGCGTCTACCTTGAGCGGTTTAGATCTTTCATACAAACGTTTTATCCCGTTAATTCCCGTTCCCGTGGTAATTTCGGGAATTCCTTCCTTAGTGCACCCCTATGGTACCTAAGCTATGTCCGTTCCAAATTTCAAGTCCCTACGTTTAGCCGTTTGGGCTGTGCGTTGATATGTCAGTCAGTCAGTCAGTCAGTCAGTCAGTCAGTCATTCAGTCAGCTTTTCCTTTTATATATTTAGATTGTTTAGAAAGAGCCGCAAGATGGTCGGCCTCTATATGATATGCAGATGAGATATTTGCTTTATTTTAGATTTTTGGCTCAAATATTTCTCTTAAGATTTAAAGGTTTCCTTGGACTCAAATGGAGAAAGGAAAACAGATGTGTCATAGCATAGATTATCATCGGATTGACCATGTATTGTCTCTGCTAACCTCCAGGACAGGACAGACATACGTGATGTTATAAATTACTAGCTGTCCCGGCAAACATTTGTTTTGCCATAATAAGTTGCCTTTGTACCCCGTGTATTGGGAGAAATACAACTGGGAGATCCATAAAAAAATAGATAGTAGCCGATTCTCATACCTACTGAATACGCATATGAAATTTGGTAAAAATCGGTAAAGCCGTTTCGGAGGAGTATGGCACGAAAACTGTGACACGAGAATTTTATATATTAGACTAGCTGTCCCGGCAAACATTTGTTTTGCCATAATAAGTTGCCTTTGTACCCCGTGTATTGGGAGAAATACAACTGGTAGATGCATGAAAAATAGATAGTAGCCCATTCTCAGACCTACTGAATACGCATATAAAATTTGGTGAAAATCGGTAAAGCCGTTCCGGAGGAGTATGGCAACGAAAACTGTGACACGAGAATTTTATATATTAGACTAGCTGTCCCGGCAAACATTTGTTTTGCCGTAATAGTTGCTTTGTACCCCGTGTATGACACGAGAATATTAGCCGATATGATAGATTAAAAACCGTTTCGGAGTTAGTATGGCAACGAAAACTGTGACACGAGAATTTTATATATTAGATTAAAAACATTAAGGTTTGTTGCATGGATCACGCTTTCACGTGAAAACTAGTGAATGGAATTTAATGAACCTTTACAATAATATACATGTATGCCCTGAACAGAAAGGCTATAATTTACCCCGAGATTCTCACAGCAGTGGGTTAAACTGCGGGTAGCACCACCACACACATCTAGTACATACATTATCAAGTTCCCACGCACCTAAAGGAACCGGGCACTTTCCCGGGTGCATTACCGCCTCTGTGTATCTCAAGCCTAAAGCATTCTTAATTGACTAAGATAATAGGAATCAACAAAAGCAATCAAAACTTTCTTGTCCACCAGAGACTAATCGATTTGATTAAACCTACGAGTTTCATAGTTTATGCCACGGTGACGTTGATTGATCAAGTACTAATAATATTATAAGTACAAAACATTCAGTAAGTTTCCTGAGGCTGTTTCAATTAATGAAAGGATATGTGACAATATACGGAGATTATGTAATACCTTGTTTGTATTGAAAATTTGTAGCGGGTATAGCACAATACCAAAAAAACGGTCGAATACAATACGTGTGTCACCACCCCAGGCCACCTTTTCCCGCCGTGGGGGTCATAAGAGGCGACCGAGAGAACTGCCCAGAGGACGAACAGCAACGCTCTCTGTGATGGCGATTATTGCTATTGCTCTGCAAATGAAATGTAATATAATGGCTAAAAGTGACATTTAAACGTGAAAATTGTGCTTAAAAGTAAGCGTATAATCTCAGAAACACTACATTGCTATTATTTTTCGAATCCATAGACTAGTTCGGAAGATATTGGCAAAAGCATTTTCAAAATTTTAAATTCTACGATTTGAAACTGACGTACGACAACTCGCGTGTATTGGATTTAGTAAGTTCCTTTTTCTTTAAAATGATGACTCTTCCTCTCCTCTCGGCCTTTATCCGTCACGTCCCATGTATATGCCAATGTGACTGTCCGTGTCTATTCAGTAATATCAGGAGGTCCAGCATAGAGCTGCGACACTTCTCTTCTACCATATTGGTAACTATAGTAGGAGTAAGTAGGTATGCTAATTTAAATACAGGAATAATATCGTCAACACATAGTATAAAACAAAGTCGCCTTCCGCTATCTGTCCCTATGTATTCTTAGCTATTTACAACTACGCAACTGATATTGATACCGTTTTTTTTTTAATAGAAAGAGTGATTTTAGTGGAAGGTTTATATGTATAATACTATATATGTATTACATGCATAAGACACAATGTTAATAATGTATATTGGAAAAGCAACGTTTTCCGGGTCAGCTAGTAAACCATAAAACATCCCCTGCAACAGTTATTTTATGTTAGTGGATAGCTGGGTTTATTTGAATAAAAATGTACATAAGCGTAATAAATTACACGTAAGTAATTTTAAAATATGCCATTAATCATCTGTCCTGGCCAGATCACAAAAAAGCCATTAATATGTCCTAGATAAAACGAGATTCCTATATTTTATGGAGATAAACTGGTTGTAGGCATCCCGGCGTTTAACGACTCGTGTATCTATACTATACAGGAATTATACTAATTCTATACCCCTACGTTCAATATACATTGCTGGCTCTTTGAAGTCTTATTTGCGTAACTCAACTGGCCTCTTCATTAAACATCAGTTCATTGAGGACTTCACTCAGTTGATGCACCCACTCAACACATATGGAAGACCTACGGTAACATTAATGTTCTTCGGTCCAACAGCTCAGATTATTTTGGTCACGGCACGATCAAATCAGGTTCAACGAATTGTATCCTTTATGAACTTCTCATGCGCTGAAGTGTAGAACAAAAGTGGTTCAAAGAAAGCTGGCGGGTGTAAGCAAAATTCACGTTGATAGAATGCCACCGACCGGGGCGTTATCGCTTAAAGTTCCTTGCACTGACATTTACCGGGTGAAATTTAGCATCAGGCGTTTCTGGACGCATCGCCGTCATCGGTCGTACATTCCGGAGGTGGTAGCTGCAATGGCATCATCATATACTTTGTTATTTTATACGCTCATGATGTTGATTGATAGCAACTGGAATCACGACGGATAATCTTGGCCCGATTTTAATCATGTCTGCTTTCGCGGGAACGTAATTGGAGTTCTTATGAGGTGAAGCTGAGGCTTGCTGAATATTAGCAGGTACCGTTGTCTTCAGATCATTTCATTGTAGCTTTTCTTTTTATCACAGTGAACAAGCGTTTGACCACCATCCTGTCTGATATTAAGTAGCGATGTGGTATACGATGGAGCACACTTGGATTAGGATTTATACAAAAAAGTTTTGTATGAAACCTGTGGCGAAACTTAGCGCAGGGTAATCCGAAGTAGTATTTAATACAATTCATATACATACTTTCAATGTCTTGTTAAAAATCCAAAACAGTATAATACTTCTTTTGGATATTTGGGGTGATTTAAAACTGAACTGCCTACCACAATAGCGCTATTTTACGATATTTTTCAATGGCTGTCCTAAATCACAGACCTAAATAAAAAGAAATACATATCCATCTACTACATACTAGTTTAAAATCTAAATTTAATCAGATACAGAAACATGTCAGGTGACCGCGTGTGAAAAAGTCCTAAAATATTTATTATTTTATGTATAAAAAATCTTCGTGATCATTAATTTTGATTACAACCATAAAAGAGTACAGTAGAAATTAAATGTTCCGCAACTTGTCCGCAACTAATAACATTATTTACACCTGTGATATTGTTTCCGTTAAAATAAATAAAGCATGTTGAAAACACTGCTGTTTATGGGTGTGTGAGTGCACTGTAATACAATTATGCATCAGATAAAATAGGTTCTTTCTTTTTCATATCGCGAGAAAAGATAATTCGTGCAAGTAATTATTTCGATGCAATCTGTGCCGGTCGGGTCGAAAAAAACTACAATCTTGATAAGTTGAACAAATGATGAGGAAGAAATGGGGCAGTACAGTTGCAAGAATATGTTCACTAACATAGTAAATGAATTGGTATCAATACCATTAATTAGTAACAGCTTATTAAAAAAAGTAATTTTACTAAATCATAATAGCCTAAAATCTAAATGTACTTTGAATCAGAAACTTGATATTTTTCATTATTGGTTACCTAATTACAGATAACTAACTGAATTTGATTAACCGATCTTGTCGGGAGAGATATTAAACCGAATTCGCCGTGAATAGAATCGAAAAACGATTAAACAAATAAGTAATACTAAGACTCTATAAGTATGTCACAGATGACAATGTCACAGTTCAAAATAAAAAGAAACATAAAAAGATGCGCGAGTGTATCCGCACCAGAGTACTCTAGTTTTCCATGTCAGCAATTGAATACTTACCTTAATACAGATTTATGACACGGTACGGATTACTTAGTTTCCGACTGTACCTACACGTCCATGCGCCGGAGTGCAGTGCATATGCAACATCGCTTGCGGCTTGTCCATTGCGCGCCAAAATAAAAAACGCGCGCCATTCGCGAACTTTTTTTAAAAAAAGAAAAAACTATAACCGGCCAGTACGTAGTATTTTTGGCCTAATTTATTAATCATCGTAGCCAGGTGCAGAATGCATTGTTATAATTGTCTGTGAATCATATTATTGCGGCTGCTGGCATAAATTCAAAAGCATCGGCTATAAAAAAAACTTAGTAATCTGCTTGATTCATTATTGTTGTATAAATTAAATTATTATCGTCTAATAACTAGTGCGAACGTCGTCATCAATATGGCTCCCACTGTCGAAAATAAAAGGTATGGTGGTTTTATTACGATACAAATATACTCTAATAATTATCTAAGTTCGTTTCATTATGAATAGTGATACACACATTAGTTTCTTAGTAATAAATAACTTATTAGGTAGGTTCATAATTGACATGATGATAAAATTAAATATATATTAAATGTAAAATTTTATTTACATATAAAATTATAAATAATGTGCAGCAATAATTAATTGTAAGCCATAAAATACTTTCAAGCAGCAGATACACGAAATTTCGCGATCGCGCGCAATCATATTAAGGATATATATTACCTCGCTTTTTCCGACCAATAAATACTTTAATGCATTAAAATCACTTGACACAGATCACAGAGATGCTGTAACACGGTCGTGATCACCTGGCATTGATAGCAGAGCTTGATAATTGCTTGCATTGGATACTGGATCTCCACATTTGGTGCGCGCGCGCAGCATGGCAATAAACAACTGAGTTTTATTGCATTGAACACTTTACTTTCATGTCAGGATATATAAAATTAAATTTTGTTACATGTTTTGTTGCGTAATGTAAAGTTATATTTCTTCAATCTATAATATAAAAATTAATTGCAAAATGTGTTGGTAAGCGCATAACTCCGAAATGCCTGGACAGATTTCGCTAATTCTTCTTTTGTTGTTTATATTAATGACAGCAGAAGGTTCTTATGAAAAAAAAATATATATCCACTGCTGGATACAGGCCATACTGGAGATTATACATTGTTTTAGTTAAGACAAGACAACGTCTGTCGGTTCCACTAGTATATCGTGTAGCTATTATTACTATATGCTGATTATGTACAGGGTGTTTTGAGGAAGAGTGTAGGCATTTTTCAGATTGGTAGGGTCGGTCCCTACGATCATTTTATAGTATGGGAACCATGGTCCAATCTCCTTTAGTTTTTGAGTTATGAGCAAAAAACTGATTTTATTAAAATACACTTCGTGGGCTATCGAGGCGAAAGAAAAACACTGTTTAAGATAAAATACGTTTTTTCCTTCTTTTTCCATTAAAGCACATAACACTCAAATTCTCATAGCAAAAACAGTTAAATTATGGTCAAACGATAGAAAATAAAAAAAATCTACTGACACTTTAAAAAAAAATTACCTTTGACCGACTCTACCCATCTGCAAAATGCCTACACTCTTCCTCAAAACACCCTGTATATAGTAATCATAAAAACCTCCACGATGCCGCACATTCGCGCTATAGGTACCTAAATCATTGAATATAGAGCCGGATGTACAAGATAGAGGAGCGTTGACAAGGGCCGTGGCAATTATCCGACAAAAAATCAACATATCGACACATATGAGAGTATATTCTATACTAATATTAAAAAGAGGAAAGTATGTATCGATGTTTGTAACTAATAAACTCTATTAGAATGCTACATTATCCCTGAGTAACATAGGTATTTATCCCAAAATATCCATAGGATAGAAAAACAAACGTGAGTAACACCACGCGGTACAGCTATATAAGATAAAACTTACGATGACTTAATACTTTTGACTACACTTCGAAAAAGCACCGCGGACTCTCTGTTAAACTTTGCCCATAAGTAGGTATTTCCATTGAAATACTTTACTCGTAAAGTACGTAAACAGCTTACTTTACTTTGTGACTAGCTCGAGATTTTACCGATAAACTGTTGAAACTGGACGTTAAATTTACAGCAAGTTGTTGCAAACTTCCATAGAAGAAGGTATTTTGTGTCTTCCTCAAATATTCGAGCTTTTTCTTGCGATTCGTTAGTTAGGTAACTGTATATTTATAGCCAGTTTTATAACTCGCTGTGTAACAATGTCGATTGTTTTGACGAAGGTAGTGAAGTCGTCAAAAGGTTCCCACATAATCTCGACTTTCGCACATGTCTGGAACTCACTTTCTCGGCATCGTTGCGTAGTTTTTTAAAGCCTATTTGTTAGTGCCAAAGTAGAAATCTATGTTATTTATACTTTTTAAGCGACTTCAAAAATGAAGGTTTCTGAATTCAACCGTATATTATGCTTTTTTATGTTTGTCCCGCAGATAACCTCGTCGTTTATGAGCCGATTTTGATGGTTAGTTTTTTGTTGAAAATAATATCTTCTTAAAAACGTACCAGATAAATCAAGTGGCAGTTTAAAATCCATAGGAGAGGCGCGGAACGGTTAAACTCGTTTTTTTTCCTAAAAATTATATTCCATGCATTCAGCTAGCAACTTGTAACTGAAGGTCCATATTGACATTATTTTCAAATCCATATACCTACCT
>SJJU01003461.1:0-17088 GCA_012932125.1 Conopomorpha cramerella
AATCTTGTAAATATGTATAGAACTTCTGGGACATACACAGGTACCTATATTCTTCTTATAGTACATACCGTCCCTTAGCTTACAACACCGCTTAAGTCATTTTTACCAACTTTACAGGAGACGAAAAAAACTGTTGCTGATTGAGACGCTAACCGACTTGAGCGCTGTAACTATTTTTTTAATCACGGCTTCTGATTGATTGAAATCTATTTCATGAGACCAATGGTACGACGCGCAATGCGCAGCTTCATCCATCATAATCATCATCATCAGCCCATACTTGTCCACTGCTGGACATAAGTCTCTCCAATTGCACGCCACTGTGATCTGTTTTCGGCTTCTCGCATCCAGCTTCTGCCAGCCATCTTGAGTATATCATCAGTCCACCTTGCCTGAGGGCGTCCTACACTCCGTTTGCCGAGACGCGGTCTCCACTCGAGAACTCGTTTGCCCCAACGGTCATCGGTTCTACGGCTATTATGCAGCCTCATCCAATGGGATTAAAATGTAAAAACCGCCAGTTTTCGACTTGAGCGGTGTTGTTAACTAAGGGACGATACGTGGCTTTTACGAACGTCTCTATTAACGGCCGGAGAACTGAATGGTGTTTAGTTTCATCTAAAAGCATATCAGATACATGAGATTCTTTTGAACGCTGCGTTCTGTGTTTTCTTTTTAAAGTTGAATGGAAATATTGACAATAAGTTCAATTGCTTTTGACTGATGTACGTCTTGATTTACTTTTGATTTTACTATTGTGTATATACTGCGTGTAAAAGGACCCCGAGCAATGGTCTAGAAACGTTGTTGGGCTCGTCAATATGAAACATTTTTACTATGGTGACAATGTAGGGAAATAAAATAAAAGTTCATATTGACGAGCCAAACAACGTAATTTACACTTCATAAGGCGATCTTGCGGTTATGTGGAGTCGTTGAACAAATGTCGGTTTACAAAATAAAAAAAATAAAAACAATCAGTTTCCGAAGATATTAGTTATGTCTTTCTATAATCCCTAGGATTGAAATATGTCAGGTAGTATAGGTAAACAATTTAACAGAGAGACGCCAGGGCTTGTAAGTGTTATTTTTCAAAAGTATTAAATAATTGTAAGATAGTCCTAATAGTCTAGATAATCCTAATCATAATAGTCTGATGTTTGATGCTTTGCTTTTTTTATACGAATAGCGGTCACTGACCCTGTCGGCTCACCTCTCCACCTTGCATAATCGGGCCCTCTGTTAATTTGTTGCTTGAATTATCTGTAAACGAGCTACAACTTCAAACATAAAATCCGTTCGAAATTAAGCTTTATCTACTCTAGAAACACTAAACGCAGCCTCTCTTAGTTTCTAATTATTCCACCCTATCACGATTCTACCTGTTTCTTTCCTACCTCTTACAAAGAAACGGGAGAGTGAATAGTGTGTGCACTCACAAGTAAGTGGCCCGTAACATGGTTTACGCGGCCAGCGCCCTCTGGCGGCTGAACTTTAGACAGACGTGTGTGAATAATGTACGACGAGGCCTGGCGAGTTGTTTGTCTGCAATTATGACGTCCGGTGTGGGATTTCAGTCGGGATTTTTATAGGTAACAAGCGAGCTTAAAATAAGCACCGCATCCCAGATGTGTTGGAATTAATGATGATTTGAAACGTATATAGTTTGGGATGAGTTATAACTGTGCGCTTTCGTTTTGGAAAGAGGAAGGTGGAGACTGATGGATGAAAATTTGGCTCTGTGTAGATTAACCTTTGACTCTTAAAACATAAAGTTTTATATGTAACTACACAGAAACAACTAAGGTAAGCTAAAGCGTATTACGGTTAATTTCTCGCCGTAATACCCTATAACGGCGATGGGCTCACCCCCTGTCACGTTGGGTTAAATACGCTTGGTGAACCGTGGGCATTTGCTTTAGCAAGTGCCTCTGCCTACCCCGCGTTGGGATTAAAAGGCGTGAAGTGTATTTTTTTATTTAATACCGTAATACGCCGTAAACCATTATCAGGGCGCATTTATTTAAAAACTGATTCATATACAGATTAAATATTTTTTCCTTGTCTCATTAGCTGTTGTCTCCATCAGTAATTAAATACGAGTATATGGATGTATTAAAATTTGTAGAGAACATTAAGTCAGGCCACTGACGTCCGCTGGACTTAGCTGGACTTGGACTTAAAATGAAAATATTTTTTTAGCAAACTTTGTATCGTACTAAAATCAAGAATACAAAGACCATACAAATAGGAAGCTGTGCGGGGAAGGCGGAGCCAATATACCTACCTATCATCGTAGCGCGCGTCGTTTTACCTCTGTCGTAGCTGCTTTTATTGAAGTATTAATTGAAATCAGCCAATCAGAACAAAAGCGTTCGGCGAACGCTCGAACGTAACAAATAGATATTATCAAAATATTGAAATCCATCTGTCCTTTAACCCGCGCACCGCCACAGCGTCGCAATATTTCCCTCTTAAGAGGCAAAGAACTTAATGAAGGGTAGTCAAAGTCGCAAAGGAAATACTGAGACCTTCGTCAAATCATGAACACAATTTCCTTCGGTTTCCGAGCGCTCGTTTCTTGTCGACGGCGAGGCATTTTGTTTTCCGGCTGAACGGTTTTAATCTATATTAGACGCTGGTGAAAATATCGGTGTGAAATTGCTTGAATTTAGTCCACAAAGCCACATAAGTATGTATTAGTAGTACTAGAGTATGAACAAGTGTGCTCCATCATAGACCACATCGCTGCTTAACATCAGGCAGGATGGTGGTCAAACGCTTGTTCATAGTGATAAAAAAAGTTAGTACCTTTTTGTGGAACTTTCAAATTATAAAAAGAGAGTTTGTGTTGGTCGAATACTTGAATTGAGATCGGAAGGTCGCGGATTCGAGTCCGGCTACTCTCATTGAACTCTTTGCCAGAGCCTATGTACGCAACGCGACGCTCGTACGATATCGTGATGAAACCCGCACACCACAAGGTGTGTGAACCCTATAACGGCGATGTGCTTACCTCGTGTCACGTGTGAACTGCGGGCATTTGCTTATAATGTGCCTCTGCCCACCTCGCTTTGGGATTCAAAGCGTGAAGTGTATTTATGTGCTTTTTTAAATATTTTTTTTTAATGAAACGCGTACAGATATTATAATTCAATGATAGTCCACTCGTGGACACGACGCATCGAAACGTCGAGTAAAATAACAAAAGTAAGCTCGAGCTTGTCTTTGATAATATTCGCGCCTGTACGGTGGACAATATTGAGTTATATTTTTTTTAATTTTAAAGTTGTAATCTTCACTTTCTATAATCTTTACTATCTATAATCTTCTTTTATCCATACGATGTTCAACGCAACAGTTCTTACCACGCCAACTGATGATATTCTATCTGTGTAATCCTGAAAGTAATTTGCTACGAGGGATACTTCGGCAGCTCCGTTGGCTGCTCCCGTGGGACACCAGTAATTGGTGCGCTTCATCGCCTTGACCGTATTCACTTGCCAGCGAATTAGGCGGGCGGGAGTTTAACGTGGGCGGATTTCTAGAAAAAAAAAATATTATGTGCTACGAAAGGAATTTATACAGAAGATTTCTGTGATAACTTCGACGTGAAGGAGTAAAACTGTGAAAAGATGGGTGTCAGTATAGTTAACCCTTAATCAAACAAAATATTGCAACTTGACCAACACATATTTTGAACCTTATTGAATGTCTGTCTTCACTGGAATTATCTGAAGATTTCGGAGAAGTTATCACAGAATAATGACGTAAGGTATGTAACACTACATGACACATACCTATTTAAACAGTAAACAATTATTTCACATTGTACTAAAAAGCTAGATTATATGATAAACATCAGCCGGGTTTATGTGTCGGTAAGTAGAATAACAAACGTCATTGAGTCCAAAATCCATCAGAAAATCTCCAAATCTTGTCTGATTAAGGGATAAGATAGGTATATAATGTTTATGTTACCATTGGCCTATTTCATAACCAATAACATGATTAATGTCATTGACAGATGCCAGTTTCTTCCCAGTTCTTCTGGCCAGTAAAAGAAATTAATTCAAACCGGGGACGATTACTTTTGTTTTTAAAATCATAAATGACTTTCATCAAGCTTTGTGTTATACTACCGTATATCTATATGTAATAGAACTTAGAACGATGAAGAAATAAACCATTTCATTTCAATATTTCCGTTAAATAGAAATAGTACAATTGAATTTCTTCACGTATTCCGAGAGCGAGATTTAAATATGCCCAAAGTATCCATTCTGGCAGCAGACAACGAATCACGGCGCTCGTAGCGTCTAAATAAATTCACCGTTGCTTTTGTATACGGTATTTTCTGCGCTTTATCTGAAAGATTTTCACAAAGAAGAGCTGAAATAAGACAAGTTTACCCTCCGACTCAAGCGCGAGACGAACATTATCAGATCCGACATATTTATTACGCACACACGAAACGGATGAATCGTTCTATCTAATAAGCGGACTTGTGGAAGTCTGGAGTCCCTCATTGATATGCCGGGAAGGTGTCCCGATAAGACCCGAACATAATAATAACACGGCTAAGTAAATGTCACCCGCATTCTTCGCAGCTCAGCCTCGTTCTTATCGTTTGTCCTATTCGGTCATGCTATATAAGAAAGAGAAGAGAGATTTGCTGGTTTGTGAAGATGTGATTAGGCCTGAGGCGTGTCGTATGATTCAGTTACAGGAGTCCAATATGTTTATATGTTTTTACTGTAAGACGTGGTAAGAATTGCCACTGTCCACTTGCGTTCCGGTCTTAACTACTCGTACAAAAAATATGCGTAATAAGTAATAAAAGTTCGTACCAAAAAAAAAGCACAACTTATTAAAATGATTAATAACAGGTGATTAGAAAAATCATTGAAACTCAAAATGTAAATACAAAGAAACAAAACATACACCAGTGAATGAAACCACATACGATAAAGACCGAACAATGAACGAGTACAATAAGTGAGTGAGTGATTGAAGTGAGCGGTCACTATCACGCGGGATGTGCCCGCGCTATGCTGCCGGTGCGCGGCGCGTGCGCACTGCTCGGCACGCCGTGCGCGCGCAGGAACGGCGCCGTGTGCTCCTGCCGGATACACACTGGACTGCTTCAGGTTTGTATTCAGCTGGCCTTCAAGATACAGGATTCTCCTAGTTTGATTGGCCAGATTATTACTTGAACCGCAAGCTTAGCCCTCATACACTATTGTACCTACTATACTTTTGTTTAGTTTATAAGCACTTATGTAATGGCTTGAATAAAAATAAAAATATTATTATTATTATAGCTAACGTCGAATCGAAACCGAATGACAGGAAAATGATCACGTGATCTATGTCAAGATAATTAACATTTTATAACAACAAACACATTGTCTTCATCCCATGTCGAGTAGCTAAAGGACTTTTGTTATGAAATTCAAACAACGAAATATACATTTTTCTTTTTAAAATACATACTTATTTATTTATATAGATAAAACTCCCAGACACATCTAATAAGTACTTAAAAGCTCATCACCTAAGCACCTATCAGCGGTGGGATCGAACCCACGACCCTACGGAATAGAGGCAGACATGCTCACTACTACACCTGCCTATTTTGAAATATCAACTTTGTGTAAGACTTCTGCTTTATGTAAAAGACAGAGACAAATCAATCACTGCAAGCATTACAATATATGTATGCATTTATTTTTCTTGCAGAATTGAGTTTTGAAAAAGATTTTTGATATTATTGATTTGTTGCATGAGCTTTCTACTATTTCTTCTAGTGAAAATAATGTAATTTTAAATTTATTCTCATGTTTTTACTGAGCACTGAACTAAAACTCCTGTGAATAATGCAACACGAAAAGCAACTAGTTATGATTGAGTGGAGTTAGAGCGTCGAGATTGTATTTTAACGACTACAGGAAAATCGCGCTGAAACCATAAATTTTGCCTGAAAAAACTGTCGCCAATTGCGAATGTTATTTACTAAGCATTTATTCGAGTCGAGCCTCACCAATTATGTGAAGCCCGGCACCTACGGCCGCCGACTATCTTTCGCCGTTCTCTGAATAAATTGGTTTTTGCTCTCTAGAGTTCCTTAGGCAAAGAGGTCAGTGGAACTCAATTAGTAAAGCTGAAGAATGCCTTGTACAACTTTACTGTGTTTGAATGTTGTCAATGATTGTTTTAGTACATACATACACTTCACGCCTGTCTCCCAGAGGGGTAGGCAGAGACTACAGATCTCCATTTGTCACGGTCCTGACATACCCCCTTTCGCTTCATCTACATTCATACATCTTTTCATACATGACCTTCGGTTTCGAGTACTTTTCACCCCACCTTCGGCCAGGACATCACCAATCTGGTCTGTATATGTCCTTCTGGGGTGACCTCTACTCACCCGGCCCATTACATCACCCATATAAATCTATATTGTTTTAGTATACATTTTAAAAGAGCAAGTATGTAAAACGTGTCGTAGTTATTTTGTGACTCGGAGGTCTCGGCGAACGGAGTGTAGGACTCCCGCAGGAAAGGTGGACTGAGGATATATGCGCAAGATGGCTGGCTAAAGCTCTATGCGAGAAGGCGGAAACAGATCACAGTGGCGTGCTACTGGAGGTTCAGCAGTGGACAAGTATGGGCTGATGATGATGAGGACGTGCATCACAGCGCACAGCGTTCTGAGAAGTGCACTATAATAATCTTTTTATTGACAGGCAACAAAAGATGCCTTTATAGGTATCGGCCCATAAAAACTAATAAAATACAATACAAAATTAAAAAGTCATACAAATGGATACTATATAATATAAACAATATTATATTATTCGACGTATCCTACATATTAAAACTTACGTGGACATTAATTTAAGATAATGGATTTTTTTTGTAATCACGTCTACAGGCGGTATGTGTTCCCTAAAGGGTTAATATTATGATCTAAAAAGTTTAAATTAATGGATGGCTGTGATGTTACTCTTTCACAAAATTTGTCAAAATAGGTACGGAACCCACATCCCCCGATGTCCCGTTTTCCACCGCTCCCGGCAGACAGTGTCCCCGATCTGCTGCCGAATTGATTAATATTGTTATGTGTGTACCAAAAATTGCGGTTTTTACATTTATGCCCACTCTGTGTTCAATGTTCACCATTGTAATTAAGTATGGGAATAATGTATTAATTTTCCTGGTCTCTAGGTACTGGTAGTTGAGGTTGAGTCAATTCATATTCACATCAAAAGTGTCTCAAGGATCAAGTACATTTTAGAAGATTGCAATCAAGAATATATTTTACAAAAACTGAACTCATTCATAATTTATTCAAAATGTGGTGATAAGTCATTGATACAGGCATGGGAAATTAGGTAGGAGACCAATCCAGAAGATTAGATTTGATTTAAATAAATTAAATTTTTTTAGAGCTAAAAATATTGTTGATCCCTAGACACTTTTGATGTCTGTATTATATATTCCCTAGTCTGGTGTATGAGCCTTTATTGAACAACAAGTGGAAACGAGCTACGTCTTAATGAAGGTTATTTATTGCAATTTAGTACAATTTCCCGCGCATTTATATATATATATATTAAGAACCTTCTCCAGCCCCCCTAGCAAAACGCTCCAAGAAAGACATGACATATCAGGCACTGCGATAGGTTGAAACACGTTTCTTTTCGCCATTCATCTCTGCAGTTACACCTTTCACGCACATATCATTTTTCACACAGTCCATCCATAACTTCTTTGGTCCCTCTTTTCCCTTGTATCCCTCCACATTCATACTCTTCACTTTCCTTGTTACATGGTCTGTCCGTGTTACATCCCTCCTCATGACGTGCTCATACCATCTCGATATGTGCAGCACATGTTTGAACTTTTGTACCCCGTGTATTGGGAGAAATACAACTGGTAGATGCATAAAAAATAGATTGTAGCCGATTCTCAGACCTACTAATACGCAATTGTTGCAAAATTTGGTAAAAATCAGTAAAGCCATTTTTAAGGAAACGCGCACTGACATGATATTAAATGTTTAACGAAGGTAAGCTGAATGCTTATCTTTGGTTAATCTTCGCGCTATAATACCCGTTTTAAACATTTAATATCAGTAAAGCCGTTTCGGAGGAGTACGGTATAGATCTATACGTATCTGTAACAGCCTATAATCCTCATTTCAATAAAACACAAATAAACAACGCAACAAAACATTTCAACATCCATCAACAATGTCCAACAACGTCTCACCTACTAGGAAGGAAATTCTCTAACATATTGTATAAACGCAATCTTATTAACCCGATATGTTTTATATCCTCTTGGGTGTGTTGTTGTACACTTGCGGTCAACGCTACACGTCTCTACTTGAACTATTATTGTACTTACTCAGATTACATATAAAGCTCAATTTAGAGTGGTGTAATCTGTCCGGGCAGTGCGCGACTGTACGCCGTCCATCCCCCGTGATCAGTGGCCTACATTGGTGCGGGCGCCCCGCTGCCTCTGTTTTGTTGACAGCTCGGAATGTTGGGTACAGGCGCGCCGTGTGACTGGAGGCTTGTGGGCAGGGCGAATTCATTTTTTTTTTATCACTATGAACAAGCGTTTGACCACCATCCGGCCTGATGTTAAGCAGCGATGCGGTCTACGATGGAGCACACTTGTTCATTAGGACTTGAACCGTTTGAATAACTGCTAGGAACCGCCAGGATTTGGAATTACTTGCCGGAGTCTGTGTTTCCTGCGCAGTACAGTCTGAAGGTGTTCAAGTTTTATCAACATACTGCCGAAAGAGTGACAACAATATTTGATATTTGTAACAACTTGATACTTACACGTTACTGAAATAAAAACGTAGAAAGTTAGAAGACATCATGTACAAATTTTTTACACTACACCGAATTCACAAAGCGTGAGTGTACAATTTCTTGTAAATGAACTTAGTAGTACAGTGGACCTAGTTATGTCCTAGCACACGGCGAAGCGTGCCCGCTGCCCAACTAGCAAAGCGATCCAAGTATGACATGACAAGACATACCAAGCACTACTATTGGTTGAAACAAGCTGAGTTTGAGTTGAGTGTGACATAACAGCAGTGGCGTGCACTGACTTTTACGACAAGGTAGGCAATAATCCCAAGGATAGACTCCTATGTATAGGTAACTTGTCTTTACGAAATATACCTAGGTACCTGTACTTATCTACTCGCTCACAAAACACAGGACTTCGTTAGCCTATGTCGTGAGTACAACAGAAAAAGATCTTGCAACAACTCTATTATTAGGTCGGGTGGCCAAGAGCCCAAGATACTAAGTAAGGTAGGCAGTGTCTTTTTGCCTATATGGTGCGCACGCCACTGGATAGCAGTCAGTCATAGCGCGTATTTGATCTATGTCGTGTCCTTTTTGACGCGCTTTACAGGGGGATGTTGTAAAGGGCGCCTACTCCAGATGCTGCATAATTGTCTTTCCATTATAATATTGTTATACTCCAACGGCCGTAGTCGCTGGCAGTTACAAATAGTCGTATATTTTGTGCTAGTGCTGATTGAATTTTCATGAGCTTTCAGCAGGAGGGTTGATGTGATTGAAGAGGGACAATACATCGTGTTCTCTCTACGAATTTGTAGATAAATTTAATGTTTTGTGTGAGAAAATTGGGTCGGCCTTTTCGCATTACCCCGTTTCAGGGGTAATTCTGATACTTCAGTTTTATTTCAAAACAGACTATACAGAGTGTAAAAGGACCCCGAGCTTCTTCGTGTCTTAGAAACGTCTTAGAAACAATTTTTACTATGACGACAATGCGGGGAAACGCAAATTAAAAAAAACTAACATAACAACCTTTTTTAGACTATTGCTCGGTGACCGTTTACATTCTGTATTATGAACATTTTCCGGGGCTGCAGTAGTCAATAATAAAAATACGCGTCGACTTGAGAACCTCCTCCGTTTTTTGTCGTCGGTAAAAAATATAAAATGATAATATTACAGTTCTTCCTTGGAAGAAGTCGTCCTCAGATATTTTTATTACATAGTCGTACAGTGGCGTGTACACCATACAGGCAAAAAGACTCTGCCTACCTTAGTATCTTGGCTTCCCGACCTAATAATATAGTTATAGCTAGATCTTTTTTTGTTGTACTCCTGACATAGGCTAACGAAGGTCCTGTGTTTTGTTGGTGAGTAGATTGGTAGCAGGGGCGGTACGTCCATAGAAGCAAATAAGCTCTGCATACCCTGGCAAATTGACTAAAACAATTAGCGTAGTTAGGTATCTATAACACATTTAGTCGTCACGTAGGTACTGTAAATTAGGCAATTTATCAATAACAGACTTTCGGTTATTTAAAATGTGTATCGAAAACACAAATTCGCTCTAGACCAATCAAAACAATAATCTTTCATTAATCTATTCTTCCGCGTGTCAACGAAAACAAATTCGTGCAATGTTGCATCATCGTTCCATCGATAGGTAACACAAATTTCGCCTCAACCAATCAAAACATAGTATTTAGCGCATCAACGAAAACAAATTCATGGGACGTTGCCGCTTCGTTGCATCGTCTAGCCCGGGGAAGCTGCTAGACCTCAAGCTTCCTATTTTTTCTCTTTCTCTGTATACATCCCTTTCACCTCGGTCTATTAGCGCGGAGCGTTACTATGAAAAATATGGAGAAACTTATGCCACAGCGTAAGCGCAGCTTCTTCCGCGTTTTTTCATACATTATTGGAATAATAAGGGCTAGAATGCTATGACAGTGCGTAAATATGTGCGACAGAGACAGAGTGTGTGTCAGCGAGCGAGAGAGGTGCCGGCCATGTTGACATATTGCAAGTATTGTTTATTTACAATGGAGTATGCATTGTTTTAGGTTATGTTATGTACGTTCATTCGCGCTTTTATTTTATAGAATAATTAAATTAGACAAAAATGGAGACTAAGGTGTGAAAGTGATGTGTGTAAAAGTGTTTGTTTACAAATGTGGGTCGATTCTCTGAACTAAATATGAGTGAAAAGTGCAGAGTCGCGGACGAATTTCGCCGGGATTGTTTTTATTTGAACTTGGAGCAAACACAAGGTATTATGAGGTAGTTTATTGTTTTTTAGTGTATTTACTTAGTTAGGCAGACTAAGGTATTATGTAGTGCTTTGGGAAGAGGAAGACATATTCCACAACGATCTGTTCAGTTCTGTTTCGTAACGTAATTAGATATTAATTTTGCTGAACTAGTGATTGATGTTGTGATCTTCTATTGAACCCTACCCCCGGACCGAAATATTTTGTAGTCTGGCACAAAATTGGTACCTACTTAATGTTATTTTAGTATCGTATGTACCTACTCATAGGAGACAGCTTACCCTGATGAAAATTTCACGGCCCGCCACTGATTGGTAGGTAACTAATTTCGTAAAGACAAGTTTCCTATACATAGGTGTCAATCCTTGGGGATTACTGCCTACCTTGTCGTAAAAGCCAGTGCACGTCACTAGTCGTATTTCAAGCAGGCTTTGTAATATAATCAGATAGGTACACCGCATTAATTTTGGCAACGAAACTTTTTGGCTGGCACAGTGAACGAACGAATTGTGATTGTATCCAAGTCGACAACCAAGCGTCTTGAGTAAAAACACTTCAGTAGGAATACCCTACATAATACATGTATTTTTAGGTAAGTTATCTGGGCGGTTACATTTAAAATATGGGCTCGTTTCAAATGTGTGTCAACTTATGTATAGCTAAAAATAAATTGTTGTCCTAAATATTACTACTTTCAGTATTATATGATTAAAGTGTCATACTGCGTGTAAAAGGACCCCGAGCAATGGTCTTTAAAACAACTTGTACTACGGCGACAATGAGGGAAAATTAAAAAAAAATGTTTTTCAATCCCCATACAAAATGTCATTTCCCAAGACGAAATTTTGTATGGAGATGAAAAAAAAATGTGTTTTCCCCCATTGCCGCCATAGTAAAAGTTGTTCATATACGCAAGATGGCTAGCAGAAGCTGGATGCGAGAAGCCGAAAACAGATCACAGTGGCGTGCAATTGGAGAGGCCTATGTCCAGCAGTGGACAGGTATGGGCTGATGATGGATATTGACACGAGCCCAACAACACGCAGTATATTACCCGAAATGTTTGCTCTCGACTGTATAAAAACTGAATTGTATGAAACCGGAATGATTCTAATATGGCCAACGTATCTTTGTCGACAGGAATTCGCGACACTCACGAAGGAGCTGAACCAGGCGCGAGAGGCGCTTCTCGAGAAGGAAGAGGAAATCTCCGAACTCAAGGCCGAGAGGAACAATACACGAGTGAGTTTTTCGGCTAACTCCCATTTCGATGGTCCCAATTTAAAATGTCGGTAGTGCACTTTTAGGAATATGTACTTTACTACACCGTTAGATTGGCGATATTAAGATCTATAAACTTATACGTATATTACATCACGTAAAGATACCAAAGATTATAAGCTGTTGTCAATTTGTAGTATGTACCACAAGTAGTTTAGTTTTAATATCCAAAACTAACTTCTTCTCTGCTGAATATGTTCCGTTTTGTAGATCCGACTTTCTTAATAGGGACCATCGATTTGTTCTAGAACAAGACAGTAGTTCGTTTTCCTTCTCTAGGAAAAGTGGGAGACAGATACTTGTTCTATAGAACAAATGGGACATACCCAGTTTTTTTGTTCATTGTAAAAAGCATACAGAAGATTGTGAAAGATATTATAAAACCTGTTAGAGTCTTCACATATGTGATAGGTTTGTATTATATATTTATTGATTCGTTCGAAATTGTAGGTTAAAATAATAGTATCTATTAACGACCGAATTGGAATTTAATCCGGAATTTACTTGGGTAATAAAGTAAGAGGTAAAGTCAGTATGTAAGTATAAGGCGAACTAGAACGCCATTACTTCAACTATATCGGTTGGTTGAGAAATGCTCTAAATCCACGGACATAATATAAGGAATATATGTATGAATGTAGAGGAAGCGAAAGTGTCTTGAGTACATATCATTATAAGCCGTGGCTAATGAAGATCTTTGCTATTTATTTATTTAAAGCATATGCCCAACAAATATTACAACCAAAAATTAAAGACACATGGTACAAACACACTGCTCTGATAGACAGGCGTGGAATATCAAAGGAAGGCACTGTATGTATGACTTGAGTTGGATTAACCCTTAATCAGACAAGGTTTGGTGTTTTTCTGAAGGATTTTGGACTCTATTGACGTTTGTTATTCTAATTACCAACACCATCACATAAACCCG
Source organism: Conopomorpha cramerella (assembly GCA_012932125.1). Lineage (NCBI taxonomy): Eukaryota > Metazoa > Arthropoda > Insecta > Lepidoptera > Gracillariidae > Conopomorpha > Conopomorpha cramerella. The sequence goes on from SJJU01003461.1 coordinate 13,326, forward strand.
GGGGATATTTATCATAAAATCTACCTTTTAAGTACAATGTAAAATTATTGTTTACTGTTTAAATAGGTATGTGTCCTGTAGTGTTACATACCTTATGTGATTATTCTGTGATAACTTCTCTGGAATCTTTAGATAATTCCAGTGAAGACAATAGGGTTCAGAGTATGTGTTGGTAAAGTGGCAATATACTAGCCTTTGTTTGATTAAGGGTTAGTGGTTGGGACACATGTCAATAATATATTGATTCTCGATGAAAGAGTTGAGATATTCCTGTGTCTTTGAATGTTTTACCCATTCGAGTCAGTGACGATATCCTAAGCTTAACCCATGTACGTCACCGGCATTAACATGTACATTTCGTTATTTGATCAGTTACTGCTAGAGCACCTAGAATGCCTGGTGTCCCGGCACGAGCGCTCGCTGCGCATGACCGTGGTGAAGCGGCAGGCGGCCGCGCAGTCGGGCGTCTCCTCCGAGGTCGAGGTGCTCAAGGCGCTGAAGAGCCTCTTCGAACACCACAAGGCGTTGGACGAGAAGGTGAGCCCCGATTTTACAGCTTTACGAGTAGGATTATTTTTTAGCTTTATTTCTTTACTACTGCGTCTGTGGTCCAGTTGGTCGGACCCTTGTGTTGTGACCGGTTCGAGTCCGGCTCCTGGACGTGTAGCAATGGGACTCTTTTTCAGAGCCTATGTACGCAACGCAACGCTCGTGCGGTGAAGGACAACATCGTGATGAAACCCGCACACCACAAGGTGTGTGAACCCTATAACGGCAATGGGCTCACCTCCTGTCACGTTGGGTTAAATACGCTTGGTGAACCGTGGGTATTTGCTTTAGCAAGTGCCTCTGCCTACCTCTCTTTGGGATTAAAGGCGTGAAGTGTATTTATTTATTGATTTTTTTTACTACTCTACAATGATATTTGACATATGGTTGGCATGACATTGTAGAACTAATTTGTTGTAGCAGTATATTGCAGTGGAAGATTCTAGCTAGAAGATAAAAATAAATAACAACGAGGCAATAACCCATAGAATAGATGTAAGAATGCGCCGTACAACTTGTGGACCACACAAGAAAAGTTTTACGATTTTGTGAATTTGAATTGTCCAGTGCCATCTATTGGCTGCTTTGTGAAACATAAAGCACGAGTCGATATCGAGTCGCTATAAAAAAATGTCACATTTTTATCTATATCAAACAGTTGAACAATTCCGTAGCGTAGCAAATAGGTATGTTGTTAATCTTCTAAGACTAGTTCCGCTCGAGTGGGTGCATCGCGCCGCCGCCGCCGCCGCGGCCACCGCCAAATGAATTGGTTCGTAAAGTACGCTGCAACTTAACCGTGCTCACTTAGAGGAATTGAAACGTACGAGCAGCTTACATGTTCACTGGGAAGTACAGTTGGTGGTACGACAATAAAGTTTAGATTTTATTTTTAGGTAGGTACCTAAGGTCGGCCAAGAAGGCGGTATAATAATAAAGATATAAGTCTTGATGACACGTAATTTATTAACCCTTAACTGCATGATTTTTTTTTGTCTGAATAGAAACCTATCTTCTTAAATTATGTGGCCAGCATAATAGGAAAAAAATTAAAAGTGGTCTAAAGTCAAAAACTGCGTTCATACGTATTAGTTGTACCTTTGACAATAATTTAGAATAAAAAATCTGTAGATAGGATGGCTAGAAAAAAATTATCGAGGAAAATTGTACTGATGTAGTATTACATCACTATACAGATAAGGTTAAAGAAAACAATAAGGCTTACAGTAAACTTCCAATTCGCGCTTATCATGCGTCACTAAAACATAAAGAAGGTACAGTTGATACATTGTGGCAAGTAGATAATTAACTATAATGTCCAATAACATTCGTAATTCGCGTCTGTGTGGTCCAGTTGGTCGGATACTTAACTTGCAACCGGGAGGTCGCGGGTTCGAGTCCGGCTACTGGACGTGTACCATTCTTTTCAGAGTTTTTGTACGCAACGCAACGCTCTTACGGGGAAGACAACATTGTGATGAAACCCGCACACCACAAGGTGTGTGAACCCTATAACGGCGATGGGCACCCCCTGTCATGTTGGGTTAAATACGCTTGGTGAACTGTAGGCACACACACACCCCGCTTTGGGATTAATAGGTGTGAAGTGCATATGTATACAAATTCGTATGAATTAATTAATTACCCTAGGGTAGCAGATCAAATTGCCGACTATACCTTAGCAGTTTATGTATTGTTTGGTCTCTTTATGCCATTTCTGTTTTTATCAGACGGTTTTCTCCTTCTGTTATTTATACATATCTTAATTACTTGTAATTTGGACACGTTTTCTTTTAGTTTTATGTAAATATAAAGTCGAGAAGTGAGACCAAAACTATAAGACTACATAGGAATTAATTTTTTTAATCTATTACTACAAAGCAAAATGTTATAAACAAAGTTGGCACACTCCAAATTGCTACACACTGTACGAACCTAGGAAAAAAGCTAAATGCAAGAAACCAGTCTTTTCATGTAATTAATCCTCTAGTAGAGTAAGATACCAGTCTTTATCAGCTGACCAACAGAGTAATGGTTAAAAGAGCTTCGTTGCATCCTCGTAATTACTATAAACCCAACATACATCCAGAGTATTTTACGGCTTCACGCCTCAAACCTTAAAAACTATTGATGAAGGATGTGACGGTATTTCAATTTTTTTTTGTTTTTCCCAAATTTTATTACAACGAAAGTGACGTAGTACCACATGACCATGGTCCACTGTTGGACGAGAACCTTCCCCAATTATTACCAGGATCATTTGGGGGGAAATGCCAGTAATCGTCACGCTTGGCAGGCGGGTTGGCGATCGCAGTGGTGTTGTGGTTTGACTCACAGAGAGCGCTGCTGCCCGGCCTCTGGAGAGTTCCGTCGGTCGCCTCTTACACCTCCCACGACGGGAAATTCTGGGCTGGCCTGGTGACATGTGTATTCTATTCTATTCGCCGTCACCACACGGCACACTGAGAACAATAATGTGTCTTATACTTTCGTAACATTGACACAATAATTGCCAAACGATAATGAGTAACGACAATATGGTAACTTTTATTTTTTTCTCAGGTTCGGGAGAGATTACGGGTTGCGCTGGAACGGAATACGGCGTTAGAAGAAGAATTAGCTTTAACCAAAGAAGAAGTGAGTATGAGAACAAATTTACAGTATGTTTTTGTTGCATCAAAAAAAGCCGATATTTTATGATATAAGTCTGCCTGTCCTAGTTACAAAACGTTTAGGGATTTAGGACCAAAATGTATTACATGCGTTTGACAAACATCCTTTCTGGTGCTGAGCAACTATATGGTACCTTCCACCAGAACATCACCAATCTGGTTGATGTATGTCCTTCTGGGGCGACCTCTACTCACCCGGTCCATTGCATCACCCATATAAATCTCTTTCGTCAACCGACTTTTATCCATTCTCTCCATATGTCCAAACCACTCATGCATGCCCTTTTCAATCTTGGTCACTACATCTTCTCTCAAACACATCTTTATTATTCCAATGAACAATTTATTTTATACCTTTTTGTTTTTTACTGTACTTTAGTCTTCTATTGATGCTTTTTATATTAAAAAAAAAATGTTTCTTTTTATTCAATTATTAATATTAGTATAACGTGAGAGAGAGCGTAGAACTATAGAAGTCCAACTCTTAATAGTTGCCAATGTATATGTAACACTTTTATGAATGGTTACCTATGTATGAGTGT
>SJJU01003462.1:0-19187 GCA_012932125.1 Conopomorpha cramerella
AAAATGTTACTGGCTGATAATTTCCAATTTTGAATTTGGAATGTTTACTTTTAATTTTTATGATTGACAGATTCATTTCTTTTAATTTTCTCGCGATGGAGGGAACTAAAGAATTACGTGCGACCGTTATTTCGCTACATAAGGTAGGAAAAAAACCAATGGAGATTTTCCGTGAGATGAAAACTATTGGAGTGAGCCGTAACTTCGTGTATTACACTATTAAACGATACAAGGAGACAAGTTCTTTGCAAGATCGTGAAAGAAGTGGTCGGCCACGCTCTGTGTGGACGCCTGCGAACATCAAAATCATCAGAGAGAGACTTCGCCGAAATCCATGTCGCACTCAGAAGAAACTCGCTCTGCAGACAAATATTTCGCGCGTTTCAGTGAACAGAATACTGAAATATGATCTGAAGGTAAAGGCGTATAGCCGTAGGAAAGTTCACTTTTTAAACGATCGCCTTCGTAAATTGCCACGCGAACGTTGTCCAATACTGCTTAAGAGACACGATGCGAGGAAGATACTCTTCACCGATGAGAAAATCTTTACTGTCGAAAAAAAGTTCAATCGACAAAATAATAAAGTGTATGCCAAAAGTAGCAAGGATGTCCCAGCTTCAGCACGGAATGTCTCGCGGTCTCATCATCCGGCCAGTGTGATGGTATGGTGGGGAGTTTCGTACGAAGGTGTCACTCCACTCCATTTCTGCCAAAAAGGCGTCAAGGTGAAAGCCAAGAATTACCAACGTGACATCTTAGAGTCTGTCGTGAAACCCCTGTCTCATACTTTATTTCACAATAAGGATTGGGTTTTCCAGCAAGACTTGGCGCCATCCCATAAGGCAAAATCCACCCAAGCTTGGTTGCGAGAAAATGTTCCGGCCTTCATCGCGGCGGGCGAATGGCCCTCCTCCAGTCCCGACCTCAACCCGCTTGATTATTCTTTATGGACGGAATTAGAGCTCAGGGCCTGGCGAAAGTCCCACCCAAACTTGGAGTCATTGAAGCGAGCCCTTGTCCGAGAAGCAAAGCTAATTCCGCTGGAAAAGATTCGTGGCGTAATTGATGACTGGCCAAATCGTCTAAGGGCCTGTATTAAAAACAGGGGCGGTCATTTCGAATAACAATTATATTTTATTGTTGATAAGTGTCTATTTAATGTGCACGGAAAATTTAAGAAATATAAGTAAATTATTAAAAAAGTTAGGCAACTTTTATTTCGTCTCAAAACTTATGAACACACGAGGTATATATAACTATTATCGTCCAGTCCAATAATAATTTTATTTACATCCCACACAAGCAGATACAGTCGAGCAATATAAGCAATAAATGGAACGTCCTTATGGATTAAGCAGCCCGAAAATTTAATACAATTAAATTGATGATAAAATTTGAGAAAACTGAATTTTACTTTTCTCAAATTTTATCATCGAATCGTCGAAGTTTGAAAAAAGAAAACACCGTATTGATCGCAGCGGTTTTAGATCGGTTAGCTTAGTATAAATTGTGAAGTAAGCAAACAGACTAATTAGTTGCGCGAATATGCTCCATTTCGTTTGTAGAAATTCTATGTTTATACCGTGTATCGAATTTAAATGAATAAAAAATAAGAGCGTTCAGGTTACCTTGATTGTAGAATAGTATTCTTGGTCAATACCGATTTGCTTTTGCGTTTGTGCCGAGTGGTAAAAAAAAAACATTTCTTTGTTTTGATTGCGAAAGTGGTTGCCAAATAGCTGTGCTAGGGCTGACAGCCGCTCATATTCCTATGTAGAAATGACGAGTTCTCACCTCGCAGTTGTAAGGCCTCTCGCCCGTGTGTATGCGCATGTGGTGCGTCAGTCCGAACTTGTCGTGGAACGTCATGGGGCACTGTTCACACTTGACGGTTTTGTTCACGACGTTATGCCTCGTCGTGTGCCGTACAAGTGAGTGTTTCTACAATAGCACAAAAGGAAACTTTAGCTTACAAATGCAAAATCGTGTAGGCTACAAATTATACATAGGAATCACGGCTATTTTAAAAGTTTTTATTTAACTTGCAATGTATCTATGTAAGGATGTTCGGGTGGAATATTGCGACCCGATTTTGAAGCAGATATTCTCAACCGATTAAGATGAAGTTTTGTATGCACGTTTAGATTGGATGTCAATACACGATTAGTTGTGTGACGTCATTCTACTCGTAAATTCAATATGGCGGACGATCCGAGATAGCGGACTAACTATTTTTAATGCAATTATGTTAGTTACGAATAATAAAAAACTATTAGACGGATCACGATAATTATTTCACTATTAGAATGCTACATTATTCCACATAAGCATAGGCTATATTTTATACGGAAATTCCCAACGGAACGGATCAAACCGTGGTTAACCGCGGGGCTCAGTTAGTACTTAGATAAAATCTATACTAATACTAGCTGTCCCGGCAAACATTTGTTTTGCCGTAATAAGTTGCCTTTGTACCCCGTGCATTGGAAGAAATACAACTGGTAGATGCATAAAAAATAGATAGTAGCCTATTATCAGACCTTTCACCAGAAAATTTGGTAAAAATCGGTAAAGGCCGTTTCGGAGGAGTACGGTAACTAACATTGTGACAACATTGTGAGTGTCTAGGGATCAAGTAAGCTAGTCTAGTAATATTATAAAGAGGAAAGAATTGTATGGATGGATGTTTGTAACGAATAGAAGCTACTTGACGAAGGAACGAAAAAAAACGTGAGTAACACCGCGCGGTACAGCTAGTTACTTATAAAATCCATTAATTTACATACATGACTATAGGCCGATATAAATCGCCTCGCTGTCTTGCCTCTACATTACATTAAAATTTAAGCTAAAGTATGTTATGCTTAACATAGAAAATCATGGCGGACTTTGATTCCTCACAAATTATTTTTCTCGAACGTGCCAGAAAATGGAGCTGTCTAAATGGACCTCAAAGGCACGTGAAAGAAACGAGTCCCTATTATTCCATCGTAAGGTTGTTAACAATAAAGAAAGCTTACCCGAAAGAATGACTTATTACAAATATTACAAGCGAATTTACGTTCTCCATGTGTTAGCTTGTGACTGAAATAAAAGAAACAAAAGTTTAGTTGAAACACAGCTTCTTTCCATCTATTCATCATCAGCCACATGACGTCAACTGCTGGACGAGGGCTTCCTCCAATGAGTTCCATAATCATTTGGGGGGGAAATGCCAATAATTGCCAATCTATTGCTGGTGACCAATCGTCGCACAGTTCATTAGTTTTAATTTAGTAAAACACTGAAGGGAAGATGACAGTCCTCCATTATACCTGCTTTGTTATCCATTGTTAATGAATACCGAAATAACTTCGGGATTAGCATGAACACGATGAGAGCCGTGCGGGAGTAAGATTACGAAATTATGATAAATATAAAAATAATTTCCTCTATGAAAAAGACAAATTGATAGGCTACGCAAAAGAAAATTACGTTTTGCGAATGGAAAAATAAATGCTCAAGATTTCGGGAAAATAGTCGCCAGCCTAGTGACTATGAAGAAGTTTATTCAGGATACTCACGAATTAAGTCCTCGAGGACAGCTGAATGAAGCATTGCATTCTTCACATATAAAAGTCCTTTCTTTACTATGTCCCTGTATGTGTTTCGTCAATCTTGAGAGAGTAAAGTATTTCCTTGAACACATATCACATTCGTATTTCTTCTCACCTGTATAAAGCAGTAATGGCCTAATGAACGAGTGTGCTCCATCGTAAACCACATCGCTGCTTAACATCAGGCAGGATGGTGGTCAAACGCTTGTTCATAGTGATAAAAAAGACTTTGAAATGTTACGAAGTGAATAGGTAAATGTTTATACACGAGAATGTACGTAATAGAAAAAAGCAATAATTGTATGTAATTTTGCAGATGCCAATATAAAAAAAAAGGTTTTGTGATGCACTACGTAGCATCAGTAACAAATAACTAAAATAAAATAGTAAATAACAATATGTATTTATAAGCTTACCGCCTATCACGTTGGATTAATATGACGCTTGGTGTCTAAATTTATTTATTTAGCGTTCTTACGATAAACGTATAGAAAAATAACCACGGTGAAGAGTGATCAATAATACTTAATTTTAATCGGATGTGAAACATAATATAGTATGTAGGTATAATCATTATCATTACATAGCATAAAACAAAGTCGCCTCCCGCTGTATACCTATTATAATAACTTTCCCCAAGGAATAAAATGACAATCAGCTGACCGGTAATTTTGTATGTAGGAGTGATACTTTTTTGACATAGGTTCCTTGGGGAATATTATTTGATGTTTTGGACTTTCTCGAGTTTCCTCGGCGTTTTTGAATTAACATTGTAGATACAGAGTGTAAAATGATCCCGAACAATAGTCCTAGTAACGTTGTTGGTTTCGTCAATATGAACAATTTTTATTATGACGACAATGTGTCTATTTTATATGGATTTTATTTTTGCCTTTCACCGCATTGTCACCATAGTAAAAGTTTTTCATATTGACGAGCCCAACAACGTTTCTAAGCCCATTGCTCGGGGTCCTTTTACACGCAGTATACAGATGACATAATTACCGTGGTGCTGCAACAAGTGAGCCTTCAAGTTAGTAAAGGCATTGCCACATATGTCACACAATAATTGATTATTAACTTTAATCAGCTTCGGCCCTTTTATTTTTGTACCAAATGAAAATCCCAGATAAACGTGACTGATTTTGGATGGTTTTAGTGCTTTAGCGGGTTTAATCATTCTTTCTATGACGCCTGAAATAGAGAAGAATATAGGTAGGTTCTATGACGCCTGAAATAGGGAAGAATATAGGTAGGTACATTCCGATATTGGCCCTGTAGACCCGGGCGAAGAATAGGGCTACGGCGGATCCCCTGTATGTAGTAAGAGGCGACTAAAGGGAAGAAATAGGGGCTGTGGGTCGCGCGGGCAGGGGCCTACCTAGGGAACTACCTAGAACAACCCCTGAGGAAAGGCGGTAGCGAGGTGTGGTCCCCTCTGCCGCCCAGCACCGCAAAGTGCAAAAGAAAGGAGGAGCTAAAATAGTCCCCTGCGCGTCTAAGGACGAGGGTGAGACCGGTGCGTTCTTTGGAGATCCCGGAGTCACCCGACATGCACCGCCGAAGGCCACCGGAGGGATTTTAGTCGGTGTGTGTCCGACATAACCCAATCACTCCCCTGGGCAGATCCCCATAAAGGATTTCCACTTCGAAAACAAAAATAAAAAAGGTACATTACGATACAAAATCCGTTATGGATACTCGAACGTCATTGCCTCTCTTTACCCGTGGTCCCATGATTCGAGTCATTAACTGGTGAACCCATGACGCTGGGAATTGTTTATTGATAGTAAAACGCAGTCGATACAAATGAAAGAAATAAAATAATGGACCATACATTTTATTTAATTACAAATAAAGCTATCTGTGTACCTAGCTTTATTTCTCGCTCATTTATTCTGAGGCATAACCCACCGAGATTTCGCCTGAAATCAATTCCATCAGAATATTTGTCATAATAAAATCATAATTCTCAATTGTTAATCTTATTACTTTTGATATTTTGCCCTTCCATTACACTTTGTCTCGGTGACATTGTTCGCGTTTTTTTATAGTTCGAGTTTGCGTTTATCGCTTTCATCATTTATTACCCAGCTACCTCACTATTATTTATAGTAGGTTATGTATTAATTAAAACAATCCATAGTGTCATCGTTCATGGCTCGTTTAATTTTTTTAAAAATGTATGGGAAATGATGTAAAGAAAAGAGCGGTGAATGGTTTTCTAAAGAGCGGTATAAGACACCGTAACATCAAAAAGCGGTGCAACTATTGGCGTGACGGTAGTTACATACCAGTAAAACATTTAAGATAAATCAAGGATTCATTACGGCCGGCGGCTATGCGATATCCTAGGCTTGCTTTTTAAGATCCGAGAAGAAGAGAAGATGAAAGAATAAGTAATCCGTCATTTTGTAGCGGCGGCCAACTTGGATTTATTGTAGTGTACTGTATTCTACTAGTCGTGCATCGTTTAAAAATCTATTCTAGATGTCGCTATTTTCAATCCAACTCTCTCATTAATATTTTACTACATTAAGATCTTTATGCCATAGAAATAAATATACAAGGACCTATAAATCTTCAATTAAATAGAAAACAATTTTTTAGACTTCTACTGGCTACTTTTTTCTACTGGCGCCATCTATGTTATCTAACAAAAACAGGGGACTACACCTTGCTTCAGCCCCTCCTGAGGGGTTGTTCTAGGTAGACCCCTGACCTACAGCCCCTGTTCCCCCGTTAGTCACCTCATACCACAGGTAGGAGGTCCACCGTAGGCCTATTCGTCGCCCAGGTCTACAGGGCAGATGTATTAGTAACTACTGTAACACCATAGGTACATAACTACTTTTAGGAAATTGTATTTGGGTGCGAGAAAATAGTTCCTTACCTGTTTTCCGTAGCTTAATATCTTCTTTTTGTCTTTTTTTTTTCTTCCCTATATTGTTTTTCTTTTCCATTTTGTTTTTTATTTTCTTAGACCTCAGTGTGCGTGTATAAAACTCAAAGTCGTTGCTGTCAGATTGCGGGCTGTATTGATTGTAATCAACATTGGATATATAGTTATCATCATAGACATAATTATCATTTTCATCATCCTGAAATATATGTTAAATAAAAATATCTGTTGGATACTTTATTTATTCAGTAAAGTTACACAATAAATTATTACAATGTTTTCAAAAAAGCTCTTGACAAGCAAAGTTTTAATATGGGAGTGATAAGAAGTCACATAAATCAATAAACACTCATGCACATAAATAAACACAAACTGCACAGTTAGATTTTTTAGATTAAATTTTATTTTAGTTACATTTGTCTTCATATAATTTTCTTTACTTAAATGAAACCTGTTTAGTGCTTACTTACTATTAAAGTAGTAATAAAATTCAAATATATTTACCATGACATCATCTTCATCAATTATTGATTCAAGAAATTCGAATACAGAAATAGGCTTTTGTCCACAGTTGTTCTCAGTTTCAGTTATTTTCTTGATATTTGTATCATTGTACAAAATTTGGTTGTTGTTTTCAAAATCAAATTCTACTAATGGTTTTGTTACATCAATTTCCACTTCTTCCTTTAGTATACCTAATTGAAGTTTTACGTCCTCTATGTTATTAAATTGTACCTTACTTATATTTGTTTTTTCACAACGTAATTTTGTGTCTGAGCTGAAAGTATAGTTGCTTTTTTTATTAGAATTAGAATTAATTAAAAGAATGTTAGAATTTCAAAGGCAGGAGAGGGTATAAAGTCCATAATTGCATATACAGGTAGATAGTTGGATATATTTTATACACTCTGAAAGTGTCCCATTGATGTATGACAGTCTCAATACCACAAAACTCTAATGCTAATAAAAAAATGAATGTATACTTGAATGATATGAGATGAGATGAATGTATACTTAGAGTGTACCGCGAGCGCCATGCCACTAAACAGCTGTGCTGACCAATTGCTATGCACTGGCTTTTCTCTATGGTTTGATGGTTGGATGACCATCACAACCAACTCAAATTTAACATAAGAGGTTGTTGAAAAGTTTCCAAACTCACCTTTCAATCATAATTTTAAAGTCATAAAATTCCTTCAGTTTTCGACGACATGTGTGACACATGGTATCAGGCAAACCATCGCCTTCAGATATCTGAAAATATTGAGGTTTAAGTAATAATTCATATACGTTATAATAAATTAAACATGTTAGACTTACTAATATAATACACAACAATACTACTCAATCAAAGTTCACTAATAACTTGTTATGGTTTAGAAATATAAGCTGTTATTTTTCTTTAACCTTTACAGCAGGAATATATTTGTAAAGGATACGTTTTAAAACTTACTTTTACATTAGCCACTGCGGTTAGTAGTTCCGAGTACTTATTTTTATTTACATACTGAAAAATAGACTGCAGATTTTTTGATTTGGCGGACACCAAACATAACCGACACTTTAGTGCACACATCTCACAATTACTATCGGCCTTTAAATACTTCTTAGTAAAATTATGGCAATTACGATATGTAGCTATATTTTAGGTGAAGAGTCTCAGTTTTATTTTGTAAATAACATAACATTTTAAAACTTGATGGACTACCTATATAAAACTCTCGTTATGACGTTTTAATCAATCACTAGATAGAGTAATGACAGTAACACCAGTTTTTTCAATCAGACTTAAAACTGTACCTAACTGTACTTAAAAAATATGTGCGTTCGGAGGAGTTTTGGGTGTCTTGGTTAGAGCGAAAACAATTTTATAACGAGCCTTCTTCATCAGTCTGTCTCTTTTCAATCGAAATGAAAGTACTTTGTTACACAGAAAATGATATATGCTCTTGTTTTTACAATTCCATGTTTTCACTTGACTTGTTTGTAGTTTTGTACGCCGATACTTCGTCGTTTACGAACCCGTTTTGATTTTTTTTGTTGGAAAGTAGATAAGTATTTCAAAGGTGATCCCTTGATAAGGTCAGGACTTCATGATGGCAGACCCGATAAATCGATGGGCAAGTTAAAAAAGTTGTGTGGTTTTACGAAACCACGGATCAAATTTTTATTCACATTATAGACATTTAACAAAAAAATTTTTAGAATAATATTCCATTAAAGGTATAAAAATGTCCAAATGGCCTATGTCCAGCAGTGGACAAGTATGGGTTGATGATGATGATGAAAGGTATAAAAATAGCCTTATCAATCTTAATTTTACACTTGGAAAATTGGAATGATAATGGGAAATCATAAAAGTAAGCTAAGCCTCCAACTAACATTATTTTATTGAACTCTGTGTTTTAGAATACGACATACATAATACTTAACATTTAGATCATAATATAATATATATACACATATTAAACAACTGAAAACTAAAACTATTTTATTATCGTTGTCATTTTGACACTGCACGACCAGCTGTTTATTCGCCGCCATATTGACCTTGGCTGCTCTGATGAGCGCTTTTCACTTTATCCCTACTCCGCGGCCAACCGTCACGCGACATGCAACACATAGACGAAAAAGTTTGAGACGATATAATAAAAGTTTCACTTTAAAAAAACGTATGGGCGTGCGACTAGTACTGGTTGAAGTTCGTTCTTTTTTCTTTAAAATGGGGAATTTTCTTTGACGTTTTTCTGACAGGTTTTCGGGCGGAGAACTATCATTACTGTCAAAATTTGTTTTGAAAGAAAAGTGTCAGAAAAACGTCAAATAAATTCCCCATTATTGTCCTGTTTTATACTGAACGTCTCAGTTTGAATCAAAGAGAATATAATCACTACGTTTGAATTACAAGTCTATAGGGTCACAGGGATGAAAGTTGGGAATTGCTCTCCTAGCTGTCCTCTGGGTGACAATTCGTGCCAACTGTTCGTTTTGGAGGATAACTAAGACTTTGGAGGCTGACTGATATAAGATAGGGGACAATAGGAAGTCTGCTTCTCGTTTGTTACTGACGGCGAAGAGGTGTAACACTTGTCCTTACTTAGGTGTTTTGTTCTCGGACGAATCTGTAGATAGGTACCTACAATACGTTAAATAATAGATAACCCGACCCTCTCAAAAAGGCTTAAAAAATTGATTAAATCGTAAGGGGACTCTTTTCAAAGTACGTGCCTATCAAGAACTTGTTAATTTTAGCGAGATAATTTATGTAAACAAATAAAATTGGTTATTTGGTTATTTAATGCGTGTACCTACATTTTTTAAGACTGTTTAAAAAATTATTGGTTTAAATAATTCTTTCGCATTATACAGTGATACCTATTATTTAATTCACCGAAAATCAATATAAGTCACATGAGCGATGTAAAAAAAATCTATGAAATTCTAATAAACTCTTGTTAAAAAGTGCATTTTGAAAACACTTGGTCTGAGTTTCCTAAGGAAAGTAGGTATACCTATAACACAATTTTTAGAATATAATTTAAACTCGTTGTACTGTTAAGTGTAATTTTGAACAATCATGACCAGCCATAGCTTTCTTTGATACCCTGCCTGTAATTTCACAGTGCAAATGCAATTATAGTACCTATTATTTGTCAATTTTTCTTTAGAAGTTGGTAACTTTATGATCATATCGCAAATAAATGATTTAATTGTTAGACATACAATAGGTACATTCCCAATCTTACATTACATTTTAGTAGGTGTAGTTACTGCACTGCAGTGCACTCACTGCATTAAAAAGTTGAAGAATCGCTGAATGTTTGTTACATGCGTATCTACTCTCAGTGAAATGAACAGACTATCACGAGAAAATCGTAATTTCCTGAAGTCGTTCCTAAATCATTTGACCAGCCCCGCGCACTCCTGTGCCTCCTTAACTACTTTGAGTAGGTACCTATCTGATTATTTTTTTCTACCCGTGTCACTACCAAACTACCAGTAATACAAGATTTTTTAACCTTAGGTATTTCTGGTCATTAATGTTTTAATATGGGCAGAAAATTCTGTTTGTTTACTATTTTCTTTTGGATAGCCTGTCGCCACATTGGATAACGAGTAGTAACACGAATTTAAAAAACTACCTATTCGTATACTACTACTACTAGTAGTAATTATGATAGTAGTGGTAGTAACAGGGTAGACAAGTGAGACAAGCGATTTTTTGTGAAATGTACCTACCCCACGTCAATAGCTAGTGTATCGCATTCAAACTAGAAAATTCACATTTGGTGGTCAGTCACAAGACTCACAAGTAATTCACGGTGGTCGGGCTAAAAATAAAAATAAAATGTGTTAAAACGACCTAATTAGATATAAATCGATTGTGCTATGTACCGTTATCCCTATTAATAACCCTATAAAGAGTATAAAATATTTTTTAAATCCTGGCCCGTTGTTTTACCATAGATATTAGTAAGAGTTGGCTTCGCTACTATATGCTAAATCAGTGTCGGACTGTACCGCAACCACGGAAAATGTAAATAATTGTACATTACTAGACAATTTATTTGAAAGAATCTTATTCTGCGCACAAGTTTACACTAAATTAAATGGTTAAATCAAAACATTTCAAAGTAAAATAAACATTACCCAGCACCTGCAATGAATATAAACACAATGTCTATTTTACTAATGAATAAGATAAAAAAAGTAAATTATGGTAGGTACGTAAGTAGTAACCTACCTATCTACTTGCTACTTTAAGTTTCATTGAAGTCCTGCTTTAAGTACCTAGTATCTATATAGGACTAAGATGCAGACTCCACAGCCAAAGACTGTTCTGGCCAATCAGTGTAATTGCCAGATTAATACAAATAAAATTCTATTCCCACTGTGAATAGATGTTGTACCTACTCTAGTGTGACTATGTCGTTAAGTTTTTATACATAAGTAACATAACTTATTTAATAAATTTATTAAGTAATTTGGTTACTTACATACCCAAATGTTATTATTATTATGGAGGTAGATAAGACTTTGAGTGGAGTTATGCGCATTACGTAGTATCTCTATATCAGTCCTCAGTTCACAACAAGTAGTAGCCAACTTTGCTAGGCCACCACTACCGCGTACGTTGATATTAATAACCTTATTTTGTGAACTTTATTTATTTAATTGAAACAAAGAGCAATAAGTCTAAAGCGAACTATTACTCACTGTAACATTAATCATGTGTGCGTGTCTAAACACCAAATATAGAAAGAAAAAAACCAGTGGATTATTGTAATGATATGTTTCAATTCCGATTCAAAGGATCTCAGAGGGATGGTCGTGCTTAGCCAAATCTTTTCCCGCCTCGCTGTATGAGTCAGCAGCGTAAGGGGCGCGCGGGCGATGACAGTGGCGCAGGCGGCGGCGACAGTAGCGGAGCTAGGGAAGGAGGTGCAGCGACGAGGCGCGAGTGCAGTGTAGCACGCGCCGTCCGCGGCCTCACATCGCTCAGCGCGCTACGCCGCCGCCTTCCCGCTCTGCCGCACCACGCGTCCTCTGGGCGCGTCGCGCGGGCCGCGGGCCAGGCCCGCGAGCCTGCTACTTCTGGCCGCGTGGCTAGCGGTGGCCATCGCTGAAGACCTCGCGTGCCCTAAACCTCCCACATCTGTTGTCTCTTGTGCAACTTGCGGTTCAACTGTAGAAGTCCGAGAACACAACCTACGTGTTATCCGAGAGAGTCTGTTAGCTAAATTGGGATTTACACAGGCGCCTAATACAACAGGTCGTGAACTGCCACGTGTGCCAGCAGAAGTCATGCAGCGGTACCAGCTCCAGCCACAAGCCTCAGCAATGGGGGGGCAGCAAGCTGATGCTCCAGCGCGGACTATTGTCACTCATGTCGAACCGGATGATTTCCTGGCTCGTACGGACAATGTTTTAGTATTTGCACGTAAGTACTTATGAAAACAAAGTAGAACGTTCGACATAAACTTAACGCATCTCAATACTATTGTTATTATTATTACAATTGTACAAAACATTCAAATCATTAATTGTTTAGTGAAATTAACATTGAAATAAAATGTCGCGATGTTGTTCAGAACGCCCTTAAAAGTAGTACATTACCTACCTATTCCGGTGACACTTACAAGGATTTGTAAAGTTCATTGACAGGTGCGTGCACTGTGTACTAGTGGGCAAAACACACAGTTAGTTCAAGCTAGGCCACGCACAATAAATTTTAATTAGCCTACGATTATTCGCGAAATAACGTATGTATGTGCAAATGTCTTTGGTAGCTTTGTACAACTACACATTCAGATCGCATCTAGAATATTAATGTAAGTAATGAATAATTTAGACACTTGTGTAGGTATAGGTGCTATGTTGCTAGCGGAATATGCCTAAGCTCTGTTGGAAACTCAACAGTATTGAACTGCGTTTTTAGGTGTTTGATTAGTTACTATAACAAAATCAATAGAAACACCTACCTATAAGAAGCCTACATTAGCAAAGGAATCAGCAAAATGTTGGAGATTATAAACATTGCCAAACAGAATCTTAGTATATTCTATGTAATCTAACGAGCTAATACTTACTAAGGGCTACGACCGCACTAGATAACGCTGCACTGATGCGACGTTGGCGTACCTAGTCACTTATGAGCCAACTGCTTTTGTTGATATGTTTATAATAACAATATGTTTACACTGATCACTGTATTAAAATACTTACCTACTTGAGACCCTCATTAGATTATGAAGATTGTCGAAGTCATTAAGTTTAGCATTTAAACAATGATGTTGATATAGGTACCTCATTTCCATCAGATACAGCATATTTATAATTATTTTGTTCATGCAGGTATAGGTAACTAATAAAGGCAAAACAGTTCTTATTTACGTTCATTATATTCGTAGATGGTGGCTTCTTTTTAACATAATCCTTAGGTACAACCAGATTCGAGTGGCAAATGTGAGGCATAATTTGTTACATTATGATTAAAACATTAACATTGCAGTATTTATACTAATTTCCAATTAGTAGGCATAATTTACTAAGATTGCGGTGTCGCATATAAATATTTATCGATAATGTATAATAAGCGTTTTTTGTTTAAGGTAAGAAAGTCAATGTGATTACTTCCACACGACCTTTCTTGGAACTTATTTTTAGTTGGTATCACTGCAACTGATAAAAACATCAATGTGTGAGTTTCGATTGGAACGGCTCTCAGAATAAATTTACAGCTCCAGTTCGTTGCTATGGACAAAAGCTACAAAACCTCTTGGTACTATATTATGCCGTAAAATGCCATTATTTTATAGGTAGACTAGCTGACCCGACAAACGTGGTTTTGCCAATATACATTATTTATAGTGTTTATCTGCCATTGTGCCTGTATTATATATATAAACCTTCCTCAATCACTATCTACTTACTAAAGAAAACCCCATCAAAATCCGTCGCGTAGTTGTAAAGATCTATGCATACATAGGGACAGACAGCAGGAGGCGACTTTGTTTTATACGAAGTATGTAATTTGATTATAATATAGCAATTGTGATTTTACTTCAATTTTTTTTTTGCATCATATAACTCTTATGTGAGACATACCACCAACGTATGAACGTACGTCCTTATTTTCACGTTTAAGTACCTACCACTTTTCTCTCACATGCAATATTACCCACGTATTTCCAGTTTTCGATAACTAAGTACCTATTAAGTGTTACAAATGTGTCCGTATGTAAGTGTGTCGACATATTTTACCGCATAGGATGAAGAATGAGTGTCCGCCAACACAAAATTTTTCGCCTTTACGGTAAAGTATTGCCAATGTATAAAAGAGATGATTGTACAGCCTGCCATTGCCATCACACAAATAATAATTTAAAAAATTCTTTAGGTACCTACATAAAATTAAATATCAAGTAGGTACATGTGATATCATTTAACACATTTTTAAAGATTTTCAGCTTGGCCGTCGTGACGACATCGAGTCTACGTCATTTACTGATAATAATAGGTCACGACAGGACATGGCCGTGGTAGAGTGCTATGCCGTCAGCACGTAGGCGGGAACCCAGACCTGCCTGTCGATTGTCTGACTGAAGCAGACAGCATGGAAACAATGCCCTCGACTCCCAACTCGCTGAGTGACCCAATTTGATAATGATTTTACAGATCACAGGACGGCCGAAAAAATTGTAGCTTGAATCGTGATGCGTCGGATATTTTATTGGGTAAGATTTTAATTTAATGTAGTTTTAGTTTAGATAATATAATTTACTAAGAGTCATCGGAATGATATTTTATGAGTCAAATTGCAACATATCACATGTATGAATAGATATTGAGTGAGTTTACTGGACTTCCTTGCCCAATTAATTAATGTAACATAGCTTAATCAATTGTAACCTTGAAAGATAGCCTATCTCTGGACTGAAAAATAATACTGGTTAATAATCAAGTTGGTATTAATTTGTAGAAAAGACAGATGCGTTACTAACTAAACTTTTGCAGTAGTGTTAATAGTACAGGTAACATACAACAATTGTATACTACTATGTTCAGTTAGTTAGAATATCCTTTATAGCTCTATAGTCCATTTAAGCCCATATATTGATTGTTTTGGCTGGTACAGCCACCTTAATTGCTCTCGAATCAAGATGTCTCGGTCATTTTTATAAGGAATGACCGCTGACAAGACGTACATACGTGTTGTTTAATTTGTAACAGTTACTTTTACGGTTTAGATATTTTAACCTACTTAGTAAGGTAGGGAGCTACTTATTGTTAGGTTTAGTCGATACTTACCTATATATAAAATAAAGTAAGTACCTATATGAGAAAGATAGGTAAAGATGGGTCATACGGATATCTTATATTTTAAGCGCTTCCGTGCGCTTAAATACAAGACAAAGAAATTGCGGATCGCATATTATAATATATGTCGTGCGTGCGAATTATGTGGCACGCAGATGTGTTAACTATAGGGACGCCCGCATGCGCGGACCACCCACCCGCCCCCATTTAAGTATAGATTAAAACTTAATAGAAATTAATCGTATAAAGATAGAATAATTTACCTCTGTGACTGATTTTATTATGTAGGGTTGAAATATACTTATTATAATAACACCATATATTATAATATATTGCTTTCAAAAGAAAAACAAAATTAAAAAGTTTAATGTATGTATGAAGAATAAGTTTATCAAATCAACCATTAAAAACTTTCTGTTAGCCTCGAAATTTGGCTGACGATAGCCAATATATGACATTGTGACCGCTGCAAACTGGCAGTGATTGCTGTAATAGTTTCGTGACTTCCTCTCCCTGCAAACACGAGCAGGCACCTTGACACTAGAGGTTGATAACCAGTGCATTAGATTAGCACAAGCACAATTGAGGCCAGTGTGTGAGCGAGTTCAAGAGCAATTTAGGTCCCGTAGGTCAGTACACGTAAGGTAACCTTGACTTTGACCAGCGCGTTACTTGATAGAAAAGTGAACATAAATAGACAAATTATAGATAGGTACCTTTAGTATACCTATACACCTACCCGGTACATAGTGCTCAATAATATAATATTTCAATCATTACTGTATAATCTAGGAAACGTAGTCCAATGTTCTCTACATAGCGAAATTGGTACCTGTTCCTTGAAAGTAACTTAATACTAAATTAATTCATTAGGTGGGAATTAAGTACAAATCTGTTCGATTTCAAAAACTTATTATTACTTAATATTAATTACCATTTGCAAACTAACAAAAAATATTAACTAAGTAGGTTCCCAATCCTATAATAAACGGTCAACGGCACTAAAAATAATAGTCAGGTAATTTAGGTTGCATGACGAGAACAAGAGACTATCACATTTACGGCAAGAACGGTAAACGACCACCTCGAGTATATACAGACAACTTTACGAGTGCAAAACCCAGACTAAATTGGCAATATAATGCTACAACTTCTTTGACTGGTACCGTAGTGCATGAAAATAGCACAGCGAGACGTCGCGACGACATATTTCCGAGAGAATACAGCCATAAAAAGATGCTCACTGAACAAACCTCATAAATCAAAAGCAACAGCCGTTGATGCCGGCTCTCCGCTGCCGCCGCTGTTGTATTTAATTTAGGTTTAATTCAGTCCCGTAAGATTAAAAAAAAATCAGTAGGTAGTACTATTTTTGAATTTGAAACAAAAAATCCTTGATTCTATAATATATTATGTTTAAACATGCAATCAAATAGTTCTGTGATAGCTGTAATTGTGAACGTGACAAAAATAACTGAGTATCTGAGGACTTAAAAGATTTACAGACTTTCTATTTATCCGTTGGTATAGGTAAGTATATTTAATAATAATGATTTTACAACAGTGTCATAGACACTTTTGAAACTATAATGTTGGGTTTTAGTTGCCTACCTAATCAAAGTGATGAATCTGGACATACCCATTTAATGAATTCCTTGAACGTTTAGAAACATTTGATACCGACTGTACTGTATTGTTAGTTAAATCATCACAATGCGTGGAAGTTATTAGGAAAAATATTCATAGATCGGTAAGTACCTATTTATATCGGAGATGGTGATATGGAATTCTGAAATTGTTACAAAATCTAGAACCGATTTCCTGTAACTTAGAGTCAATAAGAAGTTTTTTTTAAATCAACGAAATAGCGATTTCAAAGACGAACGATCATAGAACAAAGTATAGTTTGCATATCTTTGGTTTTCAACTATCTTTGACAGATTGATTTTTTTAGAAAGCTCATCATTTCAAGAAGAATGCAATAAAGTTTATCTGTAACCTACTTACTACTTTAGTTATTTTTCACCTACTATAAGGAGGTTTCTTATTATTACCTACACAGTTTATTTTTTCCAGATACTTACTGAATAGAAGGTGGCTGACACAGTGGCTGCGTTGACGACCACGGCTTTGTAAATAAAGAAGAGGATATAAACAAAATGATTACTGGGATATAAGTAAGTAGGTACAATATAAACGTGTTGTTGATTGCAATAAGCATTGGTTTGCATTATACTCGCAGTCAACGTCGATATCAATTTGGCCACATCCTGCTTTCCGAGCCACACTTACTTCATTGCATCAAATTATGCTGCATTAAATTATGCTATACTGCATTTTTCAAGGCAATGTCCTTTTAACTCGACAGCCAATTGGCACGACGGAAAAATCTAATCGGTAGGTACCTATGTAGGTAGGTGGTCATATCACAAGTCTTGTTTTGGCAGAGATATCTATCACTAACGTTAACTACTTACTACTTTTATAAATAGGCCCCTAACACTTTTTTACGGATTGATAGGTACCTACTGGCCTAAATTAGTTGAATTATCTAAATAAATGATAAAATCGTTATATGTATATTCTTCAAATTAACTCTTACTTACTCTAACATAAACAAACTCTGCCTAATAGGTAAATATCTAATTTAAATTTTAGGTATTAATAAGTAATTATTGTTCGTCCATTTACTTCAACTGTTGACAGTGTATTTTTGTAGGAGCACGTAGATGTACTTAGTGGTGAAATTATTCCCGTCCTCCATAGATCCGTCAAACCCAGAACCAACAGAAACGAGACATACCTACCTACCTATATTATTTTTTTTACATCGTGTGACCTAATGGATTTCATTTTCGAAATCAATGGCTCACCAAAATATTTCTTTATGCTTATCTTAATATACCTATAAAAATCCAGTGTCATGATGTTTGTTCCCAATGAACTCTTCACCAAGGCTAGTGATATTCACAAAATTTGGCATAGACTTATATATAATTTCGTAAAATTTGAGACATAGGATAATTTATATTTCGTGACTTCCACTGCTGGGCACAGGCCACCCTGGAGGTTATACTAATCTTATATTCATATTAATAGTTAAGACTGGACAACGTCTGTCGAGTCCACTAGTAGGAATTATGTTATTTTACCTACAAAACCCACCACTGTGAACGAGTTGGTAAAGGATTATACAATAACAGTTATTTAGTTTTATAGTACCTAGGTACCTAACTATGAGGGTGTTTAATGCTTTATTGGTGGATCTATCAGGTTATTTTAGATTATTTAAATATTAACTAATATCTGTTAATTTATTGAATTTCAACATCCAGTAAAACTTTAAGTGATCGTCTAAGTGATCACGATGTCTAACCACTCCAATGAAATAAATCTAAAATATATCAAGTCATGATAAAAACGGGTCATAAAATACTTGTTTAAAAATGTAAATAGGTTTTTTCAAGTCCTGGGCGAATAGGTACCTAATGAATAATTAGTGTGCTCCATCGTAGACCACATCGCTACTTAACATCAGTTAGGATGGTGGTCAAATGGTTGTTCATCGTGTTTAAAAAAAAAAGATAGGTATGTCTCGTTCCTGTCTGCTCTGGATTAAAAAAGATAGTACTCCTTTGTTTTATTGTTGTTGGTCATGAAGGTTCGAGGGAAGCGGTATGTTCGGATGAGGGTAACGACTATCAATTCAATTCATTTAACTTCAGTTAAAAAGGTTAGACACACATTTTTTTTTAATCACTATGAACAAGCGTTTGACCACCATCCTGCCTGATGTTAAGCAGCGATGTGGTCTACGATGGAGCACACTGGTTCAGTAGGTACTTATTCACCCGCGACTTGAAGACCTT
>SJJU01003463.1:0-31170 GCA_012932125.1 Conopomorpha cramerella
TTATTGAAACCGGCGAGATGGTGATCTCTTGACCTCGGATACCAATAGGAGAAAGGCACACACAACACTTGGCTTTGGACTAAGCATAATGATCCATAAGTGGTCAGTAATTAAGCACATATTCACATTAACAATAGTGTGATGTTACGCCTTTTCTTCATACAACAGCAGATTAGAAGTAAATTACAAGTTTGATATGTAGGACATATTAAACACATTAACAGCATAAAACCTAATACCCCCATCGCGTTTTTACAATAGGACAACCAGGAGAACGGCAAAACGTCATCCATACCAGGTGGGTTTGCCATTTACGTGATCCAAACGGTTTGCGTCCACTTTCATAGTGCGAACCGCCAGGATGTGGAACGACTTGCCGGAGTCTGTGTTTCCTGCGCAGTACAGTCTGAAGGTCTTCAAGTTGCGAGTGAACCTACTGAACAAGTGTGCTCCATCGTAGACCACATCGCTGCTTAACATCAGGCATCATGGTGATCAAACGCTTGTTCATAGTGATTAAAAAAAAAAAAGTGATATGTAACTTACCTTATCAAGTTTAGTTTTTCCTATGTCACTATCAATGTTTTTCAGCATGTGACCAATTTCCTGAAAATTTATTTTTTAATTAGTAAGTGTATACAAACACACACAGTTAAGTGACCATCAACTAGTTTCTGTTGTACTATGGGTTATTGATATAAAGTCATGAGATAAAGACACAAAAATTACAAACATGTTCAGGACAAGTTGATGATTTTAACCTTTTGACTGCCAAATGATACATTTGGTTCTCGTGTTTTTGGATGCTCTTCCGCCTACAAAATTGCTGGTCTTATGTGTCTGACATATAAGGTATTGGCTGTTAAAAGGTTAAGAAGGAGCCAAAATAACTGGGATACTCACAACAGCAGTATTTGTCAGCCTCTTGAAGATTTCATCAATTTTTGGACTCATGTCATTTAGTTCGTCAATAAGGCCATTGTTCTGCAGAAAAAATAAAGGGATAATTATGTGCCAGGTCCAATTTCGTGAAAATCAAGTATTCCATAAGGGCTCATCCGTGGGACTATATAAATCATTGGACTAATTAACTCTTATGTATGAGGATTTAAATTTTTTCTCCCCGGGATATAAGGCACTACCTGAAATGGTCACAGTAGTGTCCGATTCATTATTCAAGAACCATATTATCTTGATAAATATTTTTTGATATGATTTTTTTGACATTCATATTTTGGTCAAACGCTTAAGTGTTTAAAAAATCATTTTTTGTGTACTTACATTTTTCCACATGCTTATCAAATACATCAAAAAAATCTTACCATATCTTGTGGTGAGGCAATGTCATGATTTTTGCATGATTTTTCCCCGCCCACAATCATGCAATCCATACAGACTAATTTATCACAGTCTTTGCAGTAATAATCCAGTGACTTCTCTTGGTGAAGGCTACAATTCGACACTTCAAGATTCAGATCTGAAAGAAAAATGGAGGATTAAATTATATAAATAAAATAATAAATACACATCACGCCTTTTGGTGCCAAAGCGGGGTAGGCAGAGGCACTTGCTAAGCAAATGAGAATTAATATTTAAAAATTGTATGTACCGTGTAATACCATGTACATGTTAATATGTACCTAAATTAAACAATGCTCTAGAAGGAAACAATAGAGTCATCATTACAGTATTTGAGTAGTAAATCACTGAGATTTGTTTTTTGTAATACTCATATTATAGACCTAAGACCTTTGCAACTATTGGTCTGATTTAAAAACATCCTATAACATAGGAAAACTACACTAGGCCTGGGTGCCATATGCTATACTTAATATATTTTCCTTCTAATGAACCCAAAATGTAACCCAAGCTTTTGTGGCTGCATCAATAGTAGTTTTAGGACAATATTCTGAAACTCCTCCCAAGCACACATTTCTATTCAACCCTTCTATGTATCTACATAGAAGTAAGTAACAATTGTGTGTTCCAATAGTGTTTGTGTAAAAGAGACAAACTAAAATATATAGTGGAACTAGCTTTCCGCCCGCGGCTTCTCCCGCGTGGACTTCGATTATATCGCGGTATAAAGGACAACTATAAGAAAACTTATCAATCCTACGGAAAAATCTAAGTTTCCCTCGGGAATATCAATTTTTTTCGGGATAAGAAGTACCCTATTATTTAATCTGGACTTCTAACTTTACATATGCAAAATTTCAAAGCAATCGGTTCAGTAGTTACAGCGTGAAAGCGGAACAAACAAACAAACTTAATTTCCAATTTATAATGTCAGTAAGGAAGTAAGGATAAGGATTTTAGGAAGTCTCTCTGACTGGCTTACTAAAATTCTAGTAACGATACCAAAGGTGTTAAAACTGTATAAATCCATGCCTGCATTTAATTTTTACTTTCAATTAACAGTTTTAGTTTACAACAAAAATTTGTACAATTTTTAATATTTACCTATGTCTTTGAGTACATGGCTTTTAAATATATGGAACTTATGTGACTTGTTGAAACATGGAGAACACAGTACTGTTTCGCATTGTTTGCACATTTTAGTGGTCATATTCTGACACTCCACACACTTCCCTGAAAATGGATTAATTAATTACAGAAAATTTAAGACTAACCAACTTCAACCATTACTAGTGGTAACCATGAATTTTTTTTTATTCCCTTCGATTTATCTGGTCTGCAATCATCAAACCCTGACATCATGTTCTTTCCAACAAAAAAAATATTATCAAAATCGGTTCATAAACAGCAAGTTTAAAAAAAACATATATGGTTGAATTGAGAAAGATACCTTTGTTGAAGTTTATAAAGATAAGGTATCTTGTCTTTAGTATACATACTGAGTCATAGCTTTTACCTTTCTGTCCATCTATCGCATTGATTATAGCTTTTGTGTCAATATAACAATCATCCATATTTGATTGTGTGGAAGACGCCTGAAAAATACGATAAAATGCAGTTAAATCTGGATAACTTATTTGCTAAAAGAATACTTGTACAAAGATATGTTAATCAGCTTTGCTCATCGCTAAACACAATATTTAAACATTGTCAAGGCAGA
The DNA here is from genome assembly GCA_012932125.1 of Conopomorpha cramerella. NCBI lineage: Eukaryota > Metazoa > Arthropoda > Insecta > Lepidoptera > Gracillariidae > Conopomorpha > Conopomorpha cramerella. The sequence continues at coordinate 3,080 of SJJU01003463.1, forward strand.
GGTCCATACAAAATCTGGCCATCTCTTTTGTTGACAATGTTCTTGTAACCTACAAATGTATATAACTTTGTTTTAGGGTAACTGCTGCTACCATTTTCAGAAAAAGAAATGTAACTATTGCGGGAAGCCTGCCAAATCGCAATCCATTCCAGTCTTGCCCTATGCAATAGTGTCCCATGCAATATTTAACTCAGTGTATGTATGAAGATTGCATCCACACAAAAGCTATACCCATGTACTGTTGTTATGTGTTTTTTAATCTCCTTAAACATGTAGTTTGAATTGGAATAAGTTTGTGTATTTATTAAAGAAAGATCAATAAATTATGTTTTTTCTTTTTTTTATTCTGCAGCTCCACTTATGATAATACTATTCTGTTTGATATTATAGTCTTACATTTTCATAACAATGAATAATGTAATTATTTATATCATTCATAATATTGTGATGGCTCTTAGACGGCACTCTGAACATCCATTGAACAAATTTTCATTTATGATGGGGAAAAGTGGATCCACCGAACCGCTCCTCTTGTGTTGTAATCAACAATGTGCAACATTTTTTTATGAAATGTGTCCAGAGCACTGACAAGATACTGGAACTTTATTCCTTATTTAATTCGAATAGATATGACATAGGGATATTTCAGTTAATTTTAGCTGCTCAACTTAAGAAGCAGCTAAAGTGCTTTTTATGTTGTCTGCTTAGATATCATTAAGAACTACAAACATTTATGTATGGTTATGTTCCTATGTCATGTAGTATGTACTATAAATTGTTAAGGTATTATGGGACTGACATAGTCACTGTGTGTGCTACAATCCCTAAAATAAATAAGATTTAAAAAAATACATTGTTACTTGTAACTGATTAGTCTTAAAGGAAGTTTTTTCTATTAGGTTCTCAATTACTAATCATGGTTATTAGCAGATTCAACTAAACAGCTGGCTGCAGCTATAATAGGCTTCTACCTACATAAGGAAGATAAATGTACCTAGATAAAGCCACTGATGGTTGTAAAAATGAAACACAATTGTATGTATTTTTCAGACAAAGTCTAGCAATATTGAATTACCTCCATCTGTTGCAGTGTTAGCTCTCCAACCAGGTGTACATTTACGGGAAATACAGAATAAAGGCCAGTGCTCAGTAGAAGTTTTGAAGCACTATCAATTTCCATACTATTTTGACACACTTTACAATCAATTGGTTCAGAGAATTTCATCATGTTTTCGATGCACAACTGACAAACTGTGTGGCCACATCTTAGTAGCAGTGGCAGTCGGCATTTGGGTTGATGGTGGGCTGGAAGAGGACAAAAGTATGAATCTTAAGTATAGATTATGGGCAGGTTACAAAATGGATAGGTAGATAGATACCTTCATTGTATCATGATTATGTTTCAGGAATGTATTTAGCATACACGTACATTCAACATCTTGCCTGTCTCAAGAATTATATGTAGGTACACAGGACATTGATTTCAATATTCTATCATCCTAGAGCACCTGTTTTAGTGCTTAGAACTTCATATTACCAAAGAACCGTATGTATTTATTGTTATTCAGAGTCTTACTCAGAACATCATTGAATTGTGAGCTACTGATAAGCAAGCATATTGCAAGAGGACAAATTATTACAATTTAGTTTTTGTACTTACATTTCAGAGAAAAGTGCTGACTACAATTTGGGCAACACTTTTTTACCTTTGCATCCATTTTGTTGATAAGTTCAAGTAATTTAATTATTTACAGATACCTTATCAAGACGATAAAGTTTTAAAAAGCTAATTAAGTAAATCCTACACAAAATTAAATTAAAATTAATCTGGAAAACCAAAACACGCAAACGCAAGTTTGTTACAAAAGACCGTTTGCATTCATTTCAGTCAGCCGGTAACCTACCTACAATTTTGATTCGATTCAAAGCAAAAAGAAGTGACTGAAGACACCGCACAACAGACTTTGTATGTTTTGGTTTTGCTCATGTTTTGCATTGCACAATATGTGGTGATGAGTGAGAATCTAACTTAAGAATGAACGAATGAAACCACAGATCACTGAGTGAAACAAATAATGTGACGATGAATGACTCTTAAAAACTGTGCTAAAAAACTTCTTTGGGTCTTGGGTTCGGAACTTATGATAACTTTGGCAGGAAAGAACTTAACTCAAAAGGTTTATTAAATTGTAATTATATTACGAAGTTGGTTAGGTGCTTGTAACCATGTGCTGGTTTAGGTGAGGTTATGTTTTATAAGATACTGTGCGACAAGGATCTTTTGGCGTGTGGCTAAAAAGTTTGCCTACAGTCTTTTGAATCATTTGATAGACAATGCTCCTTGTACCGCTCCGTGTACCAAGGGGTCTCTTTTCTCGTTCATACGGAGAATAACATCATCGTAATTCGTAAAGAAACCCAAGGTATGTAAATCCTATACCTACCTAAAGACGATGGGCTTAGGGTTGCCAACTATACCTACTGTTAAAAACAGTATTATACTGTTTTTCACTACAAAATACTTTTTAATGGTGAACAAAAAACAAGTATAAAAAATACTGTTTTCAATATCAAAAATGTTACACTATTAAAACATGGGCGTAATTTTTTTGTGGCCTAATTTTTTGTCCACCAGTTTATATACACGATGCAATTTTATCGTCGTGTATAGGGGGTGTATTCTGGTGTACTCTGTTATGATACAACCTGTATACTTATATTGAAAATGGTTAAGTCAACAACAGCATATGTCTTACTTTACATTTATGTTACAAAAGGATTATTAACATTATGCCCAACGAAGTGGGCACTGGTCAACTAGTGTTAAATAAAATTAATATTATTATTAAATAAATAAAATACTGTTAATTTTTCTAAAATACTGTTTTATTTGTTCTCTTAGGCCTAAATATACTTTATTTCTTGTAAAAAAAGTTGGCAAGCCTAGATGGGCTCTCCCACTGTCTCGTTGCATTAAATATCTACGCTTGGTGAACCGTGGACATTTCCAATCGATAGTATTGCTGCAGCCCTAGCAATCGCGTCAAGAAAGACACGACATAGAATTAATACACGCTGTGCTATGTATGTCACACATCGTGCGACTCGGCTTGTTTTAACCAATCGGTGCCTGATATGTCTTGTCATGTCTTTCTTGGAGCCCTTTGCTAGGTTGGCTGATAATGGAATGGACAGTTATTTGTTTTTCAACTATCGATAGATAATCGATATTGAGCTTTCGAACGGCAACACTTAGGGGTAGACAGAATTATTGGGGACTGACCCGTAGGTTAGTTCAATCCTGATAATTTGAGCTACTTCAACTCCTACGAATCGAATCCCTTTCGTATTCAATATAGGTAGGTAGGTAATTATCGTTGTTGTTAAGCCCCTACTGGAATAAATACCTACATCTGTAGTTACCGGCTAGTAGGTATCATCATTTTTACCTTAGTAGGTACCTCCTCGACAAGCAAGGGAAGGGGATGAGGGAGGAGGAGGTGCGGGGGTTAAAATAAAAAAATAATTAAATGCGTTCTGTCACTACCTCCACACGTTTTACTCTCAAGTACAATACATATTTCAAATACTTAATTAAATCATGATAGAATTGGCATTCTCTCTGACTGAGTAAGAAAGATGATAAAGTTTAATCTGAACTGTAATTTAATTTCAATTTATGAATTCTGGTTTATTATGCTACAATGCATAACAAAAAAAAAATACTTTCCTACAATGGACTCGTCGTTTATAACTTTTACGACAATTACAGTTATTAAAAGTTAACAGTTTTATTTATTACCCCAAGACGGCTGTAATGTTACTCGACAAGTTTAGGTGCGAGATTATGAAAACCTTAAGGAAAGTAAGAAATGAGTACTTGGTACCTTACAACACCGCAAGTCGGTTTGCTCCTACTAAGGCGTGTCTAGGAAGGGACCTTCGGTGTAGAGTTGACTGAGTCAGCAGGTCAACCGGGGCGGCAGACCTCGACGTAGGTACCACCGCGGGTCAGGATTGTTTTCATTGCATTGCCGACCACCGGCGAGAGCGCGCGTGGATGTGTTACTTGTTGACTAACTTCTCATATCCCCTCTACCAAGTAATATTACACAATACGTCAACCTACTCTACAAAATCTTCATACCGCACCGGTTTGTTTATAACTGGCTTCTTAAAACAATTGCGCCTAATCAAGTAGGTAATATATTTACCAACTTTATTTGTGCGGCTATTAACTATTTTGTTGTGAAGTGTAAGTGATAAAAAGTTATAAAAATGATATTGATGAAAATTATTTTCGTCGTAATGTTTATGTGTCTATCATGGACTGGTAAGTTATTTACAATTTCCTAAAATAAAATAATAAAAATGCCTTTTGCGATTAAAAGGTGGGGAGAGGCTTGTATGCTGACGACAAGACCCGATTTTTCACCAAGTATCCCATCTCCATTGTTTATAGAGTTCGCAAAATTAATTCTTTAAACTCTTCCTTAATAAGTAGGAAAACTTAGAAATTATATATCAATCTTATAGAGAAAGAACCTTTTAAAATTCTTTGAATTATTTAATGCAAAATCTTGGGAATCCATGCTTAATCATTTCAACATGTTCACATATCAATGTACCTGTATAAATTGTTTATCATAAGAAAACTTAGAAATAAGTCGTGCCGCTGCGCATGTTGCAGTCAGCAGCTCGCTTCGGAAGAGCACCAATATGTAGTTACGGTTAAATTCGCATATTCCCATGAAACATGTTTTCCATCTATCCAGGTGGTGCAGAAGAAGGTAACCGGGTAAAGCGTGTGCGCGCAGACAGCGCGGGTCTGGCGTCGCGGGAGCCTGCGCAAGCGCTCGATGCCCCCGATCCAGAGCCTCTGACCGGACCGGCGCCCTCCGCCTTCCTCAGTCCATCTGTTAAGGAGTACCTTGAATTGGGAATGGCTATACCAGGTAAGATATAATTTCGTATTGTTCGGTCTTTTAAATGTTTGCTTTGGCGATATAACGTGACAAACGGTTTTATCAATTATTAGAAAAAAATATACATCATCATCATCAGCCACATAACGTCCACTGCTGGATGAGGGGGAGACCCAATGATTTCCGTCATTTGGGGTGAAACGCCATCAATCGCCACGCTTAGTAGGCGGGTTCGCAAACACAGTGGTGTTGTGGTTTAAGTCACAGAGATCGCTGCTGCTCGTTCTCTGGAGAGCTCCCTCGGTTGCCTCTTACTTACGACCCCCATGACGGGAAAGTTGGGCTGGGTTGGTGACACATTTATTGTATTCGCAGTTACCTCACGGCATATGTGAGTGTAAAAGAAAAGTTTTTTCATCTCCATACAAAATAAACAATTATTCTTTTCGTTTCTCCGCACTGTCGCCATAGTAAGAGCAGTTCGTATTGACGAGCCCAACAACTTCTCTGAGACCTCGGACTCCTTTTACACGCAGTATAAAAAGTTAAAAACATATATTTACGCCAATTAATCCCACTGCGGGCCGGACAGATGCACTTGCTAATATCGCCGTTACAGGTCGTCCTTATAGAGTTACAAAAACGAGGTATACGGGTTCCACCTCGATTATTTTAGTTTACGTTGCATTGCATACTTATGTAGACTACATAGGTTCTGAAGAATTGGTAGACGTCTAGTGATAGCCACACTCGTTCAAGTACCCCGACAACTAAGCCACAAACGCAATATATCGGTGAGAATTATTTTCTGTTAGGCATGAAGCTGGATGCGAGAAGCCGAAAATAAATCACAGTGGCGTGCAATTGGAGAGGCCTATGTGTGCACGAATATGGGCTGATTATGATGATGATGAGAAAAACATACTTGGCACACTTACATAATTAGCCAATGGCTGTTTGACATGTCAGTATGTATACTGGATGTCACATTTTTAGCTTACAAGATCAGCGACCAAGTCTTGTTATAATCCAACATGTGATTAAGTGCAGTTTGTTATCCAAAATACATATTATCTATAACAGAAAAGGGTTAGGTTACTTAAGCCATTTTAGGTAACAACGACTGTAAATACAGGGTTATCGATTTAGTATGAGTCTTCTACAGCAATAGTTGTTTGGCGCACAGTAGGTGTACAAGCCGCGAAGAATCAAGAAGTTTAAATAAAACTAGATGATCTGACCAAAAAGTAGGTGCACCATTTGAATTAAATAGTAATTATGCTCTATGTATGGACTCTTCGAAATTCTAGTAAACGAGATTCCTTTATTACCAACCTGACTCGGGGTTTTGGCCAAGCAATGGGAAACCTCTTGGCAAACACCAAATGGGGTCAGATACCGATACAGATTAAAATCTCACATGCAACTTGCCAATTTTATGGTTTAAATGGGTGTAATTGCGGCCAAGCGACACTCTAGTAGGAAAATTATAGATTAGCTTAAAAGGAGGCGTCAGCCGTCAAATCGTTTTCAATGTATATAATTGTTTTTTTTTCCACGACGCCAGATGTTATTTGGCAAGATGAGAAGAAATCTGTGTACCTACCTACTGTTGATAGTAAAATATACTTCGAACCATTTTATACCACTCCAATTCATTAATAGCTTTTTTTGGGAAATAATTAAAAACTATAAATTTTCCGCTACGATTTTCCATGAAACATTGAATAGCTACTACCTATTATTGTAATCATAATGTTTACACGGACCCGTGCCGGTTCACGGTTTACCGATCATTGTGGCACGCCTTGGGGGAGGTCTATGTAGCAGTGGATGTCAGTGACATTGATAATAATTAATGTTTACACGACGTAAGAAATCTCCAAAATAATTTTATTGTTTATTACAGTGACAAAATTATTCCCATTTAATGGATTTTACAATTTCTTATGTTATTACAAAATTGTATTCTGACCCACTAGTGTGCGTAGCCCGTGTACTTACGTACTAAAAAGTGATGTGTTAATTCAAGTTTGATTACCTAACAATCTGTGGTTGCAAGAATTTTGAAGTTTAACAATTTGTTCTTCGAATAATGTATTAAAATGCTATTTATAATTATTAGTGTCATGAAAAGCATATAATTGTATATGTGCAAACAAATTAAAAGGTTACTTGTAAGTGTTTACTTACGGCATTAAAATGGATCGACAAGATGAATCTTATACCTAGTCAAATATGGCATTACGTATTTCAGTTGAATCTAATGGTCGGTTTTTAGTCTGACTGGATGTACACCTGTTATTCTTCATGATTTCGATAGCCCGTCTTAATTACGCGCGTGGATCCGAGGTCCATTTCTAGTTAACGTGATCTAGGAAATGGACTTTTCTAATTCTCTTAATATTCATCAATATCGTACGTCGTAAGAGAAACAGATGTTAGGGTAGGTAGGTAGTATTTCGTTTAGACAATTTTAATACCGCTTTAAATTGCCTATTAAAAAGTATTGTACCTACGTTTTTAACTCCTGGGTTGTTCAAATAAAGAGCATCAAATTATTACTTTACCTTACAAGATTAAAAATAGGAATTACGGATATAAATTTGATAAAAAATATGATAGGGTTTCGTCAGTCGCAATTTTATACCGCAGCAGTGAGTGGGACAATCGAAGTATAATTATAAAATTTAAATAATTAGATTGACCCAATAATTCAACACACTTGTAGCAGTCATGTGTGAAAGTAAAATACAAAAAAAGATAATACATCTACGTTCTGAAGATTCTTGCAACGTGAACAACATTGACTAACATATCATGAACATATATGTACATTTTTACATGATTATTGTAATTTTAGCACCACCAACGACGGTTAATGCAGAAGTTGTGATGGCGTTCCACTTTTTGCAATATTGTTGCATAATGAATCGGCGTAAACGCAATGCGTAATGGCTGTTAATTCGTCTACTAGTTTATAAACACACACCTGTGATAATTAAGTTTGTGTGGTACTTCAGATAAGTTTTCTGCTCGACTACCTTTTATAATTAATTATCTATGCTAGCTGTCCTGGCAAATATATTCGTTATGCCATATTAAGTCGCCTGAACATCATGTGTATGAAACAATACAGCTTATACCCTGACAAATGAAGTTTATAGTAGCCGATAGTTCTAAGACCTACGGAATATGAATAAAAAGTTTCATATAAATCAACACCTACGGAATATGAATAAAAAGTTTCATATAAGTTAACAAACATTGTGACACGAGGAGTAAAGTTTTATTTATAAGATTATACAGAGTACTAGCTGACCCAGAAAACATTGTTATGCCAATAGACCTACATTACTATCAGTGTTTCCTTGCTATACGTGCATATATCATACATATAAACCTTTCTCTGGAATCACTCTATATATTAAAAGAAACCCCATTAAAATCCCTTGTTCTGATCCTTCCTATGTAATGATGAAGTGCTTTACCACCAACGATGGAATTATGGGGATATACCTATTAATCTCAACTTAACTTGTCAGTGGTATACAAAAACTCTCGCTGTCCAAGGGGTTTCTGAAACTAGATATTACCCTTTGGACAGCGAGTTTATAAATAAGGGAGTGAATACCTATCTAGTAAACTTTCTTTAAAAGACTGTGACGCAGTTGTTCGAAGCATTTTTTTGTCTTATTTAACGTTGGGCCAAGGTCTTTTTTGAGAATTCCAATTGATTATTTTGTCTTTGAAACTTAATTATACGTCACCGATGATACCTATTAATTATTCGTACGCTGTATCGTGCTAATGTTTTTTTCTGAATTAATCGATTTATGGTAGGTACAATAAACTTTGACCTCTCACCACGCTACATCCTTTTGGTACTAATTAAAATAATGTTATATCTCGAGGCCGGCAGACTATCCGATTTGAGTAATTTACGGTGTTATTATTATTTTCAAAATAATATAGGCAGTTAAGAACTTACCAGGATTTTCCGCATCCTCATTTCGTAAACGCGTTATATTTAGTAGATAAACACGTGGTGTAAGCATGGATTATGGAAGCCATACATATACATTATTACGTACCTATTTAGCTCATCTTGAAATGTACGAAAAAAATAATAGGTGCTTACGCCTGTAAATTCATAAAGTGGTTGCCCATTTATAACCGTGCAGTCATCAGACAAACAGGATATGAATAGTCTTCTTGGACTTGGATAAAAATAAACAATTACCTACATTTACATAAATAAATAAACTCACGATCTAAGTCTATAATGGAGTGGACTAATATTTTGATTCGTCATGACTGATACTAATTCAGCTTGCGGAACGAGTTGAAGCGTAGGTGGTTCAAGAAGGCATAACGTTACCTGGGAAAAACGTCTCCTCCTCTGCAATCTTTCCATTGTCAATTTTACATTTGTAACGTATAGCGTGCAGTAAAGAATATATATAATTAATTATTTATGTTGTTACCTATATTTTAAACTCAAATCTCTCCCATTGTAGGAAGTATTTCAAATAACACAGTTTTTTAAATGGCCACTTGGTTAGTCTAGTAATCGGACAATCCACTTAATTTTCGTTTCAATAATTCAAAACATCATATCTTGAAATTGGTGATGATTCTTTGTAAAGAAAATCAGGACTTTAAAAATTATGATGCTAATTATTCATCAATGCCGATGACTAAAGGACGGTTTCGTGTTTTTGTGTAGGAACATAATAATAAGACAAATTCAATAAGCCTACGAACATGCTGGGTCTAATGATGACCCCATGTTCGTAGGTGGTGACTTTGAAATTTCTGAAAGCAGAACTTGACGTTACTGTTTTAGCTGTTCAACCTTTGCGATAATTGATTACTCAAATTATTTTCAAGTTGTTTTGCTACGTGTGTGTGTGTAATGCTATGTCTTAATTATTTTGGCCTTACATTTAATAGCCGAACGCCATGCAAATGTTCAAAATATTGTATTGTTTTAACGCGGAAGTCCCTGAGTTTAGGATCATATTGCACAAAGTTCGCTATGTAAAAGGAGTTGTATTTGATGGAACTTCCTGCTTACAGACACTAGATTTAATCAGTCTGACAGTGAAATATAGTTTATTGAGCGTTTGAATTCAAAAAGACAAAGTGGATGCCTAGCTTTAATCCAATCTTTTTCATATCTAATCCGGCATGGATACTTAACGTATTAATGAAATGACGTTCATATATAAAAAAGTATGTATTTCTGCGGGTTAGGCATAGATTATAGAGTTATATTCCCTTTTCGAGCGCCACCGATTTAGTCCAGGGGCTTTTAGTCCAAGTCTACTACACTCTGGTAGGTGCATCGCTCTGGCATCTCAGCGGCAAACAATCTGCATTGTTGATTACGATACTTTCATTTAACTGTCGTTCGTAGTAAAACAGCGAAGCACATCATTTGCCGCTACGATGCATACAAGAGAGTTTAACAGACTTGGCCTCCGGATCAACGCCGGGCTTAGTAGGTACTAGATTAGTACTCCCGACAGACGTTGTCTTGTCTTAATTAAAAATGAACTCTGATTTTGTATCGCTTATTATTCTTTCATAATAACCTTCCCCAGATAAAAAAATAAAATAAAAAGAATAAGCGAAATCGATCCAGCCATTCACGCGTTGTACCAAGGGAAATAGAGATTTTTATATGTATAGATTACGTACACATTATTTGACTTAATTCTTTAGAAAGGTAGTACAATAAAAGTCTTTTGGTAACGTCAGAATGTTACATTATATGCAAGTGCACTAGCCCTGACATTTTCTGTATCGAAACGTAAGCTTTTTGATATAAATAATGAACTAATGTATTACTGTATTGTTAGTGGAGCTTACGTCGATAGATCGATTGACCTTGTGGCATTTGCGATTTGAGATCCATTCTTTATGTGTTTATTGATAACTGTTGGTATGTGATGTGGTAAATTACACAGCTCAAGTAGGTTAAATGTAGCTGGTGCTCGCTACTTTGCACGCTCATTGTTAGGTCCTGTTCACGATGGTGCAATTTGGGCCCTGAACTTTCTTAGGAACAGGTAATAACTTACAGAAAAATGAACCGAATTCAACCAGTAAAATTTGACATATAGGTATGTGGTTTTCTCATGGATGCCATTGTCGGAACTGAACCAAATTTATATGAGACCAAACGCCCACCAGCTTTCAAATAAAAAAAAGCATCCAAATCGGTTCACCCAGGCGAAAGTTCTGGGGTAACACACATAAAAAAAATACAGACGAATTGAGAACCTCATCCTTTTTTTTAAGTCGGTTAAAAATAGGCATGATGAAAATAAAAATATTAAAATACCCTGAAATACAAATATTTTGGGGTATGATTAATTTTAATGTTCGTAGAACTCTTTTATGCGATATCGGATAATTGGTTTATTGTGTGTGTTCTTAAATAGATCTATAATAACGTTATTTCCACAAGACTTGTTGAAATAATAATAAATTAACTTCATAGTTGATGAGTCACTTGCTTAATCTCGGTCTCGTATAAAATGAATTAATTATTTGATTTAAATTTTACAATTTTATAGTGACAATTTAACACAATAATTAAGTTTTATATTTACATCGGTCCATAAAGGATTTATTACGCTTGGAGCTTAGTTTCGTTAATTGATATTGAGTTATGAAAGATCATCATGATGCGTGAGAACGGTTCTACTAATTGGTTTAATTCTTGTTCAATAACTTTGTCAAGTTATTTGTTATTAACCAGCGGGCTTGACTTGGTCATATTGCAATATTCTTTTAAGTGCGGAATATATCGTAATAATGTCTTTACACTGCTATTTTTGTTTTTTTACATAATTAGGTCGAGAATTGAACTACTAAACTTGTTCTATAATTTTTGTGAGAGAAGTAGATTTAAATGATAATATATACATTAACGAAAAAATAAATAGATCTTACAGCACTTACTTATTGTTAGTAAGAAGTCTTCGCAAAAACGAACAAGTTTCATAAAATGTGAGAATGCGCGTTGATGTCTTTTGTACTGAGCGGTGTGACTAATCCTCCACGTGGTTTGTAGTGGATATTTTTAAAATGAACTCTGAAGAAATATGTATAAAGCACAAACTCGGTTATTGGTTATCTATTACCAAACAGGTACTTAAAAAAATCTTCACTTTCTGATACAATAACATGCCCAAAAACATCACTGACTTTTAAAAAAAAAAAAAAGTATTTCTTTACTGCTACTGTTAATCTGTTCTTTGTGATAAAAAAAACTACAAAGAGCTTCATAGGTAACCCACATAAGCTCTGTAGCAGTTGAGCAGTTGCTGTCAAGGCCTCTCGCGCCGTGAGCTACGGAACCTTCGGCCGATAGACCGTATTCGCGTACTGAATTTATTACTACCGATATTGCTTGATAGATTTATCCTTGAACTATGGAATATTTGTCTCATAACTCAAAAATGGTCACATTTAAGGAATTAGGAGCGTTTACATTTAATTTTACTATATAAGAGTTCGATAAGCGAAATCAATTCATCAATAATATTGTATCGCATTTATTTCAGCCATTTACTTACGCCAGTTACCAGTTATTTAGAACTGTTTATAAGCTTTCTATTATGGTACGTGATAGTCTTTTGTTTTTTCTCTTCTGATGTTCTCTGTTTTGTTGTGATTTTGTTCAGTACCGAGATGACATATTACGATGACAATTAGTATGCATATAGTCGACATGACGATTTTCTAGGATTTTACAGTTTCAATCTCCAAACTGTTCCTACTTAAAGTAATAATCTATGTTGTTATGTTACACATCTGTTTTTTAACTTGTTTTGGTGTACTCACTTAGTATGTGACTTGGAATTATCAAAATGCCTCTCTTGCGTTTTGGGGTGGACAGAGGCCGGATACATAATGGCTCAGGTCATAATCTAGCCTGACATTTAAAGATTAGATGTACAAGGTAAGATTATGGAGATAAGGCACTGGTCTATCGCTAAATAATCCCTTTCGCTTCGGCATCGCTGTACAAAATGTATTACGAAAATAATTTCTTCACAAGCTCTTCGGGAGTTATAACCCATGAATAAAGCTACTTATTATACAAAATACGCAAGAACTCTATGTACAACATGTGAGTATACTTAAGGCCCGTATTTTGAAACGTGAGGCAAGCAGGCGGCCTCCCCCAATGATTTCTACGATCAATTGGAGGGAAATGCCAATAATCGCCACACTTGGTAGGCGGGTTGTGGTTTAATTTACACGAAGCCTTGCTGCCCGTCCTCTGAAAAGTTGCATCGTTCGCCTCCTACGACCCCCAAGACGCGACAAGTGGCTGGGGTGGAGACACATGTATTCTATTCACAGTCACTATCAAAATAAACTATCAAAATTTAAATCATACATTTACTCGTATGTACCTATAAATAAAACTCCAAGACACATCCAGCAAGTACTTAAAAACTCATCACCAAAGTACCTTTCAGCAGCGGTGGGAATCGAACCCGAGGCTGACTTGCTGACCATAAGACCAACGAGCCAGTCATGAAATAAAATGTATATGTTTAAACGTACGTGAATTCATCAGTAGTAATTGACACTAACATCAAATTATTCAGGTTATCTTGGAGCCTAAAATCTTAAGCACCTTTTTAAAGGCTAATTCGTTCAATGTAGTCAGCCTTCGATCATGTAGGTGACATCATGCAGTTGAACCGTGTCGTGTTCTATTGTACTTATTAATATCACAATTCTGTTTCGGTGTAGATCCAATAGTGCCTCTGGCTTTGCTACCCTACGGTTATTGACGATACATCTCTTGTAATTGTAATATAAGGTACATAAATACACTCAACGTGCTCAGAACCTTAGGATCACAAGAACTCTTCGGCCATATTTAGCATAATACGGAGTTAAGAATGTCAATGTGGACATTCAGTTACAAGTTGTTATTTTATAGGCTGAATAAACCTTTAATTACAACGTAGGTTTAAATTTTTGAAAAAAAAAATTCTCGCCGGACAGCGGGAGTCCAAAGCCAGGTATCCTAGTGGAATTAAACATTCACACATTCTGTTTCAATCATGCAACATGGTGACAAAATTCCGGTGTCTACGAACTAACTTAAGTACGAATTATTCATATCCATAAGCTTGTCAATATAAGTATAGGCATAAAAACATCCGCGACCCTTGTTCCGAAGCAGATTTCATTACTACTCGGTCGGTTAAATGAATATCACACTGCAATATTGCAACCATAATATGTACGAATGATACAAAAAAATAACAATATCTCGAAACATGACCACTTACCTTACGTGGACCTTAAACCTATGGGCACTACTAATGGACGCCCCGCGATGTCCGCGTAAATTAAGTTACTCACACAAACGCTAACATCGATAGTTGAGTAAAGTGCACTTTTCAATTTTTTATCATATATTTTGGTACGTGTCTGATTTAATTCGGGATCAAAATTAAGCTGTACCCGATGGCTGTCGGTCTTAGCCGCAATTTGTCCCGTTCCCACTGGAATTTCGGGACAAATTAGAGCCTTTGTGCAACCATAACGTCTGCTAACTCCATACCAAATTTGATTAAAATCGCTCCAGGGAATTTATATGTGACGAAGTAAAAAACATATGCACTCACATCTTAGTTACTCAATATTAGTGTGATTTCGATGTATGTACTTATAGATCGCCAACCCGCCTGCCAAGTGTGGCGATTATTGACATTTTTCTCCATATAGTCATGGAAATCATTGAGGGGAGGCCCTCGCCCAACAGTGGACGTCATGTGGCTAATGACGACGATGTTGATGATATACTTTTACATTGTATTATTGTAAAGTTTGATATATGTACTTTCAATAGTTTTTGAGTGAAAGAGTTACAAACATCTAAACTTTCACCTTTGTTATACATTAGTAGGATGTAGGATTTACAGTCAGTGAAAAAAACCGAAAAAAAAAATCCTTTTTTATTGAAGAAAAACAAAGAAATGATGTCTCCATTTGTCACTTATCACAAAGCATCATTTTTAATTGCTTACATAAGTACTACAATGTATGTGTCATCATTACATAATTTAATGTACAAATAGTAGGTATGAAGGTAAATGGTGTATATTTAATTAAGCACAAGTGTCACATTGAATGTTTTGTTACCGCTTTAAAAATCTAACACTCGTCCTACTTGTGTTGAAAACGAAGGCTGAGGGCTTGTCTTGTTAGCGGTTACGTACTAAATGTCAGAGGGTTTAATCAATTATTATTATATTGTATAGAAACAATTCAATGCAAAGCATCGCCTGTGGCATTCCGAGGGCGTGTATCTTAGAACTTAAGTGTACATTATGAAGATTTATATTTTCGAACTGATATATTTATTAGATAAGACTGTTCTTGTAGTAAGGAACGTCACCGTTTTATAACCGAGGAATGGATTTACGCCTGAGTTATATATAAAATATAGTATAAAACAAATAAGCCTCCCGCTGTCTGTACCTATGTAGGTCTATCGGACAGATTTGACGTGGAGTTCTTTGGAAGATAGAGTGATTCTCGAGGATGGTTTATATGTATAATACATTCATATAATAGCAGAGAAAAATTGTTAATAATGTATATTATAAAACCATGATCCAAATAAATAAATAAAAAACAATACAAAACAACGTTTGCCGGGTCAACTAGTACAAGCGATCCGCCTTAGCTTATACGTATACTGCACATAGCGATAATTAGAAATCTATAAAATTATCAGTGTGTCTCGACAATAATATGGGAGATAAACATTCCTCTTGAAACACTGTCTATTACTTATTATTTTGTGAATTCTTATTGATCTAAGTATACCTAGGGATAGACAGCGGGAAACTATTTTGTTTTGTACTATCTAGTGATCAGTGGCGGACCGTCCATAGAAACAAATAAGCTAAGCGCTTACCCCGGCAAAAAATAGCGTAGCTAGCGCTAGTGTATCTACTTATATAGGTAATTAGGTAGGTATCTACTAAGAGAAATTACCTGATTATCTACTATACAATTTATTAGTATCCGACTTTAGTATTTTTTAAATGCATATTGAAACCACAAATTCCATCTCCACCAATCAAAACATTAATCCATTCTTCCGCTCTTCAACGAAAACAAATGCGATGTTGCCTCTTCGTTCCATTGCATCGGTAGGTAACACACATTTCACGTTAACCAATCAAAACAATCATAGAATTTGGCGAGTCAAAGAAAGCAAATGCATGCGTTGCCGCATCGTTGCATCGTAGTAAGCCTAGGCCGGAGAAGCTGCAGGACCGCCGCCGTTTTCTAGGTTTTCTCTTTCACTCTTATGTATCTGTCTTATGTCGCGTTTACCTCGGTCTAGGATTTGGGAGTTACTATGGGGAAAATCTGGCGCAGCATAAGCGCAGCTTCTTTCGCGTTTTTGCATAAATTTTTCTCATAATAAGGGTTAGAATGCTACGGAAAATATCAAAATACATGTGTGCGAGTGAGAGCAACATTGTTGTTGTGTTGATATATTTGGAGTGTGCTTTTTTCATAATGGAGTCTGCATTGTTTTATTTCCGCTCCCGCGTTTTTTTTGTGTAATTAAAATTAGACAAAAATACATAGTATTAGGTATTAAAGTGATGCATGTAAAAGTGTTTGTTTACAAAAATTAATAGTTTGTCGATTTTCTGGACTAAATAGGTATAGGTAAGTGAAAAGCACAGAGGCGCGGCCGAATTTCGCCGGGATTGTTCTTATTTGAACTTGGAGCAAACACAAGGTAGTATGAGGTAGTTTCTAGTATATATTTTAGTTAGGCAGAATAATGTATGTAATCGTAAGGTATCCACATTCCACAACGACCTGTTCAGTTCTCTTTCTGGCATGTGATGGCAATCAGCTGCTTAGTAATAATTTGGGACGTAATTAGATATTAATTGTGCCAATGAGGTAAACTAGTGATTGATCTTCTATTGAAATATTTTGTAGTCTGGCAAAAAATCGTAGGTATATCCGATCGTATGCAGCGGCGGCATATTTTGGTACCTACTTAATGTTATTTAAGTGTCGTATGTATCTACTCATAGGAGACAGCTTACCCTGATGAAAATTTCACGACCGGCAACTGCTAGTGATGATGAATGATGTATAATTCTGCTGTGCGTTTATCCCGGTTGCACGAACCGCTTGATTAGAAAGACTCAAGGCCAGCTTTTCTTTTATTAGACACCTTGTCTAGTTATTACCGATTATTAGATAAAAACGTTTACCACGAACAATACCGGTGCGTGCGTTCGAATAGGACAATGACGTCAAAAAACGTTATTTGGTGAGAACATAATGATTAATCGAACGGTACTTTATCTTTCCGGATATGAGGTCAAGGGTTTAATTCAAAGGACAAGGTGAATGCGTTTTATATCTATCTAATTACAACTATTCGTTTACTATATAGAGTATTCTAATTTTGATGCTAAAGAGCGTGTATAAAATTGTAATTCCAAAAAAAAAACTTTTTAATTTACTCATGCTCTTCTTCTGAAAAAAATACTAGCGTCAATCTTTGAGGAACATTTAATTTTGTCTCTCTTTGACACTTGCTTTGACAACTTACCAGTGTAGTGGTTCACGTTGCCAAATACGGGCCTTTGCCCTGCAGTTGGGTAGTAATTATAATGTACTTACAAACTCAGAGCGTTTTGAACACCGTCACCGTGATCGGAACCTCAAAGAGTGAATTATACATTGACAATATCCGTGTTGTAAGCGCCCGCCCATCGCCGGGAAATCGCAGAGCATAAGAAAATATTCTAGTGTTTTGCGATCTTACGGGATTTTTTGTTCCAAACTGCATTAGGTGCCTCATTGTTATATGAAGTTCGTAAAGTTCGTGCCGAAGTCATACAGGCAGAGCTTACGCAGCCAAATTTATTTGTTTAACACCACGTTATTAGCATAGGTCACGATGGTGCCGATATGCATCAATGTGTTGTGCAACAATATTTACCCGAGGACTGTCAATCAAACAGTCTGATTGATGTCAAGTCTTGATATATAGAGAGCGTGAGATTTAAATTGATTATTTATATGGTCTTTGTTCTATTTGGTCCTGTTTATTTTGATACGCATTGTTTCATTATATTTGCTATATTATTATGCGAATGAACCTACTTTCTGTTACCACTGGATTATAATGGGTTACTTACAAAATCAGCTCATTTGATATCGATAGTAAGAATACTACAGTTAGGGGATTTAATTTGTTGTTATAAAGCCAAAAGAATCACCCATAAATTTTATTACCACAATCCATATATTAACGATAAACGCTGAACAGTTCGATGTTTTAAATGAGCAGCAGACGTGAAGGAGCACGATGTAAAATAAATTTAGTTTATTTTTAATGTGTTAGTTGTACACGGTGTTATTAGACTGAATATGTTATTTTACGATCTTGCTAGTTTGCAGAAATACAAACAGCTGGTGCCACCATGGTGGTGGTCATTTTGCATAAAACGTTATGAAAATCGCTCCAGGCGCTGCTTCTTCGTTCATTTATTGATTACATGAAAACCAGCTGTCATTAATTAAATAAATTCATATGTCTCCATCGATCTACCGCAGAAATATATAGCAGAGCCCTTGCACAGAGTAACTTTGTTTCTGGATGATGAAAGTAAGTTTGGCAGAGTTTAGTATTGTTTAGTTTGAAATTTATTTATAACATCAACCGGTCGATATTCGAGGCTCCAAACTTTTTTAAATGCCAGCCGCGCGAAATATTGATTGAGATGCTACGCATGCACCATACTTTGAAGGATCCAATGTTTCATACAGAACTCTCTATATATTATATGGTAGAGAATGTTGTAATATGAAAAAAAAAAAATTGTCTATTTATATTTCCTTAAATATTATTATGTTGAAATATACAATTTTAAGTCATGCTTTTTTACAGAGTTAAAATTATTTGTCATAAACATGTCAAATAACAGGTAAAAAGCCGTAATGAAACACTCTACCAGTGGTTGCATTAGCATAACACGTACGTATCGTAAATTGTACAGGAATTATTAAATGAATATACATTAAGTTTTGTTTACCTACACTGCAATAAATAAAAATAAGAGATCTTTGAACTTTAGTGCTTTAAAGTTCAACCAAACCGGGCAGTAGAAGAAATCGTGGCAGAACTTTATATGCGACAGTATGTCTGTCACGATTTCTGAACACGGTACACATTATGTAGAATAATACGTGATGTCAATGGGGGCTGACAGAGACAGTTAGCATCATAGTCCTTCACTGCATTACATATCCGACCACCATTGTTGACCATGATATTAGCTGTATTTCTTATAAAACAAAGTGTAATAGACGACCAAATATTCGCGGCATAGACATTTTACACACACACACACACACATTTGACACAACATTAATTCCTGATATGTTTTAATCACCACAGGAGATAAAAAACCACTTTAGTTAAATTACAAAAAACATTACTTTAGGTTATTATTATTATGTACCTATTAGTGGATTCATTAGAAAAGGTCTGGGGAGGTCAAAATTACTTCTAATTTGACGTTTTCCATGTCTTTCAAAGTGGCTCTTCAAATCTTAAAATTCCGTCCAATTTCGCCACATTATTCATCATAGCCCTAGTTCGCGGAACGTCGTGCTGATAACAATGACGTAGTTGGCCTATTTACATGAGACTTCGCGTGTGAATTCTACTAAAGATTAACAGGTTGAGTTTAGTAAATAGTATTTCATACTTTAAGGTCTCTAGGACCTCACACAAAATGTCGTAAAAAACCCGTCAGTTGGGACGAATTTTCGTGGAAAAACCTCCTCTAATTCATGTAATTACTAGTTTTTAAATACTTATAGCTTTTTTAGTAATTAATCTAAAGTTCGTATATCTATAAACAAAAGATGTTCAAACCTGTTGTTGAATTGGAAATATTAGTACAAAAAGCATCTTTCGAATATTAAAGAGACCGTTCAGTGATATTTCGCCTTGGTAGTAACATCATACAATATAACAGCCAGAGGTAAAATAACTGTGAACGGTCTGTACTGTTCGGTCTGTCGGATTTATTTGCTAGTCAATAGTTGTTGTAAAATATTTATTTATTTATAGTATGTCATAGTAGTTACCAATAATTAATAATTCTCATTCATGACATTAATATACATAAATGTAAAAACATTTTCCCAAAAGTTACTGTTAAGTTCTCACTGTAAATATAAGAACGATAGCTATAGTGTAAAAAACGCATTGAATTTTTTAATTACCTCATCTAAGCAAAACAAATAAACACGACTATTTTAAGCAGAATAACGCCCTTGTTCGTTCGTTGGTTAGTGTACCTAGCGAGACGATAAGTGCAGCTCTCGGACGATTACTCAACCGAGGCCGATGGACTACTTACTTGAGTACCTGCTGAGGTTCTCTTGGATATCTGTTATCTTTAGCGTTAGGCGTGTAGAATAGAGATGACCCATAAATTTACATTATTTATTATTTGCAAGACAAGTTAAAGTCGTAAAGTACTAAAGTGTTAGGAACCAATAGTGTAAATAATGGTTCAGCGGCTTAGAAACAATTTAGATTTACATCGAATCCCGCCTCTGACGAAAGTTTCACGAACGCAGAAGCTCTATTTGATCTATTTGAATGTAACGTTTGGTAGGTATATCAACTCTGACATCTTAAGTGCAGGTAGTTTCCGTTTCCGTCCGACTACTGGATGTGTACCAATGGGACTCTTTTTCAGAGCACAAGGTGTGTGAACTAACGGCGAAGGTCTTCCCCCCTGTCACGTTGGGTGAAATACGCTTGGTGAACCGTGGGCATTTGCTTAGCAAAAGCCTCTGCCTACCCCGCTTTGGAATTGAAAGGCGTGAAGTGTATTTATTTTTTATATTAATTATAGTAGGAAGCGTCCTGGCGTCGAGGAGCATTAAGAAACTGTTACTATTGTAAATACGTTGAATCCATTACGTTTTCAATTTAAAAATTTGAAGCTTATTAACTCAGAAACCGTAGGGAAACTTACGGTATCTTTGCAAAGAACAATCCCCGAAACATACAGTGATGGTATTTGGTTTTCTGAAACGACTATGTGGAGAAAATAAAATATGTTTTTGCCAGTTGTAAAGCACACTATCAAAATGTTTTATATTAAATAAATTTAGATATTTGACGCTAACTAATTAATGTAACCATGTTTAAAATGTAAACAAATACGTCTTTGATTTATTAACGAAGATTCTAATACAGATTATGTCATAGGAATAACTAATAAAATTTAATTTAACAGATATTTACAATACTTTATAATACGAAGTACGTAACCTTTGAAACGTAAATTCTGGCCGTCAAATCAAAAATGTTTATACACGTTTAAAAAAATGTGTATGAAAAATGGCTCTCATGCAACTTTTATGTACAAACTTGTTCGTGATATAGCTATTTTAGATTTTATAAACCATAAAGTTGTTTTGTCGGAGATGAGAGGTAAATCAAGGTTATACACATTATGCAGGTTGTATACAAACAAAATGTTACCATGGCCTAAGGATTGAAGTGCCTTATAAAGACATACCCCGTTCGATACTCGAATCTGGGACAGGTACAATGGATTATTTTTGTTTATTATAGGAATTTACAAAGCGTGGAGACAGTGTGTGTGTACGCAACGGATTTTGATGCGGTTTTCTTTAGTAGTGTAGATAGAGTGATTTTTGAGGAAGGTTTATATATAATAGAGAGAAACACTGTTAATAATGTTTATAGGCAAAACAACGTATCGCGTCAGCTAGTCTAATAATGAAACAAAGAGGCGACTTTGTTGAGGCTCCTGTGTGTCCCTACTTTGTATGCTAGATTTTCAAAAGTACGCATCGGATTTTGATACGGTTTTCGTTAATAGATAAACTGAGTTTAGATGAAGGTTTATAGGTATAATCTAAACATATAAAACCAGGGAAACACTGTTAATAAACAACATTTGCCAGGTCTGCTAGTTTTTTTTTTTAAATCGAATCTTTTTGGTTAGGTAAGTAACTGTGAATTTCTTGCTGTCAAAACACAAACTATGAAATTAATTTTACTTTAGATTAAGATTAATTTTGTTCTGGCTTTTTTTACCGTGTTCTCTATTTCATTTTCATAATTATTACAACAAAAACACCAAATCCAAATAATTTAGGTATAGGGGTTATGCTAATCACAGTTTATGATCTGGCCTGTATGATTCAGAATCTCAAATGCCCTTATTCTTAAACAAAATTATTGCTTTGTCGATTGTAATGTGTGTTCGGCTGATTATGGTATTATACTGATTAGGTAACATGGTGTTGAACTTTTGTTAACAAAGTGGTACATCGCCAGTGTAAATTGCGCTACAACCATAATGTGTGTAAAAAGATATGTCACAATATAAATAAAATTCCATTTTGCATTTTAGAATATATCAATTCTTACTGTTAACAAAAGTAGTAGAGATAACGGCCTTTGTTAATAGTTTAAGTTACAATCCGGGGTCAAGGTTACACTTTTCTCAACGTATCTACAGTGGTGTAATATATGCTTTACCACCCTATGGTGGAAACATAAATGAATGTCATTAACCTTTTAGCCGTAAAATTATACATTTTGTTGTCGTGATTTTGAATTCTGTTCTGAATACCATGGACTTCAAAATCAATGTTCTCATGAGTCTGGTATATAAGACATTGGCACTTAAAAGGTTCTATTTAGAAGTTAATTTTCACTTGTCACACTACTTATACTCGTAATGATTATTGATATTTTAGTTACAGAGGACACGTGTCATTAAAAATGATACACTTTCTTGGCCAACGGTACAGTCGGGCTGCTGTATCGTATTCTTTGAGTAAAAGTTTAGAATAACTTATCGATGTATTTAATCATATCCAAAGAAATTAATATCCTCTAAAGCCGAAGTTTAGGTACTATGTCTGTAGACTCTACTGTGTTCATTTCAGACGGTGACAATGACCCTGAGCGAAAAATAAATTTGATATCTCCATATTAAACTCGATCAGCTAATTGTGCGTATGTATGAAGAGACCCAATTTGCCCGCAGGCCAATGCCCTGAAATGGACGCAAAGGGTCTAGATATTTCAGACTCTCCTGTATATGCAGTAGTAAACAAAAGATCCGAATTCAACCAATGAAATTGATTTGTGGTTTGTTGTCCATGATGCCATTGTCGAAACTGAACCAAATTGAAATAGGACAAAAATAATTGTGAAGGTAACTTACCCAATAATACGTTTATCTGCTTATTTGGGTATAATAATTCATCCACAATGGCAAATAATTGCTTTACCTTCTGAATGGCGTTTCATTTAGTGATTTGGAAAGAGTACAACAATACTAGCTGTCCCGCCTAACATTTGGTCTGCCATAGTCATGTGCCCAGGACATCGCACAATAATCCCTTTCGCACACCATAGGTTGCTATGGGGAATGTTCAAACTACAAAAAAATCTTATCTGGATGTCGCTAGTAGGTGTCCAGGGGTCTCCCTCTCCTTCTGTCAGTTTTATACTTTAGTAAGATTTTTTAAACTTCAGACACTTTTGTTACATGTAAAAAAACAAAACAAAAAAAGGCTCATTTCAATAAAGACTGCTTGACGTCATTTACTTCGTTGCCATTTATCCTCCCTAATACAGCTAGCACCATCTATCATATAATATCTATCTAAGAGGAATAAGAGCCCTGAAAAAATGTTCATTGTACGCCGTTAGAAAGAAGAAATACAGAGTTGGTACAGGTACCTGAAAGGGCACGCATTGGTAGAGAAAGAATCTTTGTGGCGCGCTTTTAGGGAGAAGTGATTAGTCTGACATCAATCATAAGGAAAGTAACGTAAAAATGGGGAATATTTTATTAATTAATAGAGGTATACCTATAGTCCACAAATACTAGTTAACAACTAACAAATTATCAACAAAAAAGACCTTCTTAGTTTACGAAAATTGGCCCAATTACGGTAATTAATTTCAAAGGTACGTTAGAAGTTCTATGAAGTAGACATAATACGTATTTTCATTCAGTGTTACATAACTGTATGCACTTTATGATAGTTTTGATCGCAATAGTAAACTTAGGCTTAACTTGTATACTCAAGTGAACTAACTGACAACCAGCCTGCAGTAGCCTGCATATGAAATCTCGAAGGTACTGGCAACGGAGCGGTTGAGGCAATATACATAGATCGAGGTAATGTTTTATCTCGACCTTCCCCCGACTTTGAGACGTAAATAAAGGTATTAATATAGACCGTATTTTTCTAGAATTTCATCTTAAATCGAAATTATTCTAGAACGTCCGTTATAAGAGGTCACTTTTAAATTACATAGCATCTAATTTATATATTAGCAAGGTGACCCTTATTATTTGTTTTCTTAAAAGTATCATCTGCACAATTATCAGAACCGGTTTTCTCCGACATTAAGAACGATAACAATTTGTTTTATACCTTTTTTAATACTGTTTATAGTTGCATAGAACTGGTTTGTAAGGTTTGAATGTTGGTAAAGACAAGCATACATGTAAAGGATGTCACTAATAGGCGATGCGAGGGTAACCACATGCCATGCGCTCGCGCATATCCAAGCTGCAGTTTGCGAAATTAGATAAAGCTGTATTTCACAATTTCCTACGCTTATTTACTTAAGATTCTAGACGGAGCCTATGAAATAGGTATACTGCGTGTCAAAGGACCTTAGAAACGTTGTTAGGCTTGTCAATATGAACAACTTTCACGATGACGACAATGCGGCGAAATAAAAAAATTCAGTCCCCATACAAAATGCACAACAACATTTATAAGACCATTGCTCGGGGCTCGACACGCTTTATAGAAGAATGACATAGATGTCTAGGTATGTTTCCTAAACCTTTTCCTTTCAATCAGTCAGTTGTAATTTTTCGAAATAGTTGAGTATATTATGATACCTTCTTATGTATATCCAACCAAATTACCAAAAATCTCTTTTGTTAGGGAAATCATAAGAGTGGTATATAAAGTGATTAAATCGTCCAATAATATATTGTTATTTAACGTTAGATTAAACCCAGAAGGTATTCTGCGTAAGAGGCGACCAATTAATCGAGGCTAAAAGTGAGTTCACAGTCAGAGAATACCACGTCGAGAAGTTTCCAACGACTTCACTTACTAGGGATTGTGAAGGTTCTCACCTTACCTATATATGCAAACGATAGACAAATATTTATATTTGTATCGTGAACTCGTGTTTCTTTGGTAGGGTACTGTTTTATCGCATGTATCAATCTTACAGCGCGTACATTGCTCATAACCCAGAGAACCTCACGTAGAACACGATGTGGCCTACATTCAGTGGATGTATAATTGCTCAATTTCGGCAAATTACTCATGACAATATTAATTGTATCCCTACTTACAATGAGGGGGGGCGAAACAATAGAGGGATATACTGTTGATTGATAATGGGCTTATACTATATTTATCGGGGGATAATTATCTGTGATCGTTCGTCGTGACACGCATGTGCGCTGCGCACGCGCCGCCCGCCACCTCCACCGCCGTCGCTGCGCTGTCGCAGATTGCCGTTTAGATTGCGCCGAATGTTGACGCGAAGGTGAAATGTGGTAATTTTTTAATTAGAGTCAATAACCTATTGACAATTTAAAGAGTTTGCGTATTGTCATCAGTTTCGGAGTGTGCATGGTGGAGCTTTCCATTTAAACTCAGATTTTGCATTGAGAGAAATCTATCGACAACTCGACAACTTATATTTATAGTGAACTGAAATTAAAAATACGATTCTTTGTCTAAAAAGGGCTCGTGTACTTGCAAATGTGCAATTTAAATGACATGTTGACAGTTTTATGTCACGCAACTTGATGAAACACACACCGTCGCAACTCGAAAAGAAAAACAAGAATGTACCTACCTATAGTTCATCAAAATCAAAGAGGCATATTGGTAAAGCCAAGGTTATGACAGTATAAACTTACAATCACAAACACGCGAACATTAATAACTTACTACGTAGTGTCAACAAGTACACCCTTGCATATCTTGCAATACACGGCGCTGCGGTAGGATCGTCCTTGTTCGAATACCTATAAAACGTCCCGACGACCTCAAAGGGCTTGTCGTATAAGGTTTTACAATCTCGTAATTTTCAATACAACGTATTCTGTAGTTAAAACAATAAGTAATAGTCGAAGATGTGTGACTATCGTTCAATATGACATATAGATCTAGAGATTAAAAAATGTACTTCACACTGTTGCTGAGGCACTTGATAAGCAAATGCCCACGGTTCGTCAAGCATATTTAACCTACCGTAATAGCTCAACGTTATTAGCGTAAATATGCTGTGAAAAATCTATTGGCACATACCTAGTAAAGCCGAGTCTTCGAACCCACGACCTTCCGATTGGCAGGAAAAGTGTCACCACTGGGCCACAGACATTCTTAGAGATCCGTCAGATGCGTTTCAATCAACATTTGTACATATTAAGACAAAGCTTTTAAATATCTCAATTAAGTTATAAGTGCCACTTTAAGTTTTACGATTTACGGTAATTTCATTCAAGCAAGTACTTTGAATTTAAAACGCTTATGGTAAAAAAGA
This sequence comes from Conopomorpha cramerella, assembly GCA_012932125.1. Classification (NCBI taxonomy): domain Eukaryota; kingdom Metazoa; phylum Arthropoda; class Insecta; order Lepidoptera; family Gracillariidae; genus Conopomorpha; species Conopomorpha cramerella. The sequence goes on from SJJU01003463.1 coordinate 29,714, forward strand.
CTGCCCGATTACAAAACAAATTATGTCGTGTCGTCTTCAAAAGAAAAAAAAAAATAAACAAATTACCCAAAGCCATAAAAGGTATTTCCTTTTTCCATTACATCCACCACTTTCAATTATGCTCAGTTCTGTGAAAGAAGCCGTTCGGAGGTATTCAATTGTTTATACAAAAAAAAAACCTCTGTCACCAAGATTACATCAGTAGGTTATGTAAATTGCGGTTGGCCTTGCTAGCAACCTTTGACTCGGGTTGAATCCATTCGCACCTCCATGTATTGCGAGAAACTCGACCGATATTAACTGACTAGTTTTACTAAGGGACATGTCAGGTGGTTTAGTTCAGGGTATATATTTTATTGAAGGGTTTGATGTGTCCATGTAGAGCGTGCGACATGTAGAGGCTTTCCGGTAAGTGAACATATGAGTTATAGGCTGAACGCATGTAAATGTAGAAGATACCGAAGGTGTTTTGTTGCTCTTAGTTCAATTGTCATACGTATACAGGGTGGAGTTTATAGCACGAGCAAAAAAAGAAGTGTTGATTTTTTCGAGCGCTGAAGTGACATGGTCCGGATACTTCGAAGTGCATTATTTCGGAAAAATTAAGTTTAAAGGTAATACTCATAATACAGACATAATACAAAATGAGATTCCATGTCACAAAATAGTTCCTCTTTTTTCTTGAGAACATTTGAGCTCTTATTACACATTATTTAAAACACTATAAAAGCTATATTAGTCCAAAGGGGGAACAAATTAGTTAGTACGTGGTCCGTAACATGCGTAGCGTCACGATATTGCAAATTAACTGATGGAAGCCGAGACCATGCTGTCACTTACGTAGGAACCAATTGCTTGCATGGGACTAGCGTATGTATATGTATATTATTCTATATTCCTCTCCCTTACTATAAGTAATAATTTACTGTGCCCACCAGGGTCCACAATGTTGTCATGTACGTATGATATCACACTATCACATACATTCTTTATCTGAAGAACCTAGCATTGTGGAATGCAATTCAATAATTTGAATATGAATCTGTAGTTTCTTATAATCAAAGAAACAAACATTACGATGATTTGGTGTCAGTGTGTAATTTTTTTTTGCTGTATATTAATTATGTTTCATGAACATTGATCAATCTTGTTTGCTTCATCAACATTAATCAATCATCTTCATTCGGTCACATCTGTTTTAGTAGGTACTTTTTGCACGCCCTTTGGTCATATGTGACCGATTTGGTCGGTGAACTTTCGGCGAGGTCTACTTATAGGTACCGATTAGCATCCGACCGCATTCATCACACTTATTTCTTGAATTATCATACGTAATATTATATAGTTTACTTTAATATACCTATAATACATATCTTTATTTGTGACGTGACAACATGACAGTTTCGCCATCTGCAATATATTTTCCAGGCCTTAGGAATAACTTTTTAATTTATTTT
>SJJU01003464.1:0-12800 GCA_012932125.1 Conopomorpha cramerella
CCAAGAATAAAGCATACGTAAAAAAACATGCAACAAGATACAGAAAAACCTACATTATGCTCGTACCTAAAGATATATTATGTAATTAATATTATTAAAGAGGATTTACTTTTTGTATACAAAGATTTTAAAAGGGAACGTTCTCCAAGCCGAAGGTTTGCGTAAGGTAAATTAGGTACGTACCTACACATATTTCACATTAGCTAGGTTATTTAAATAATTACATGGGCCGCTATATTATACCTGTAATGCTAACATGTGCCGCATAATGTACATACATATTCATAGAACATGTTCCATCAAGGACTAATAATGAGACAAAGTAAAAAGAAAATAAAATGTTAAACATATTTGACAAAACCTCTAGACTAAGCCATTTACTCAAATCTCTTAAGCTATTGAACACGGGTAAGTATAATATAAATCTGTATCAAAGGCGGTGTTTAGCGGACAAAAGATGGCGCCCAACGTGGATTCAATCCCTGCTATTGAAGCGTCTTACATCTTTGTCTGCTGTTGTTATAATCCTTAGTATTGTCCATCTTAGCGACTATTATTTGTAGCTCGACTCGAAACACGGATTTGGGAAACACTTTCGTGTTATTATGAACTCTTCATTTTCCGAAAACTCGAGACTTTAAGCAAGAGCGTTGGAATTTTAAATCAATTTCGACTATTTTACATTAACTATTTTATTTATTGGGAATTCTCGTCCGGATCAGGTATTTGAAAATATATTAAATTAAAAGAATATCTGTCGCGGCCTAAGAAGACCAACATGACCACATGCTACCCACATGTTATTAAAAATTGAAAAAATAACCTAACACTTTCGAGGACATTCTTCCCAACTTGGACAATAGAAGTTTTATTGTAATAAAATTTGGACGTGTTTGCGGATGCAGGATGTATTCGCGAAAGATATAACGATATACAATATGTATAAGGCTCGTGACGCACATCAATGAAAAGAACTGTAGGTACCAACTCATGAGTATAAACAAATGTTCGATTAGTGAGACAAAGGGCTCCAGTTGCCCCCATGTCACGGTGCAATCCCTTTTATCGATCGTTTAGTTAAAGTTTAATTCCCCGTCGACGGGTCGTCACTCAATAGGGACACGGGGGTTGGCGGGGCATGCACCGAGCTCGCTGGCAGCTGACATTTGTATTTTTCATTCCGACTTTCAAGCCACAGAGATTGGCAAATGCCGTTAGGGATGTCTCGATATCGAGTTACTGTACAATTTACACTATTTTATAGAATACAAATTTGTAATATGCTTTTGAAAAATAAACAATAGCTCGCATATTATATCAACTTGACATGATAAAACAAAACACGTAGGTAAATAAAATCCCTGGTGTTTTGTTCACACAACTTGCGCACGTTCCTTCAGCCGATCGAAGTTCAGTAATAGTATACGGTAATCGGTAGAAACGGCTAACACAAGGTCACTCCTGGAGTTTTGCTAACCAGCAAAAATCTACTAGAGTGAAAAAGATCGCCTAAATATATTCTGAGTTTTATATAATATGTATATTGTTTTATGTTAACCGTTGTGCTCATACAATACGTGTCCACGTGAGTAGGTAGATACAGCAACAATGTCACCACTCATACCAATATTGTAAATATATTATAGCCCACAAGTAACTCATCATAATCTGTCAGAAAAATGAAACAGCTCTCAGACATGCTACTGCGCGTAATATGAAGCAACTCATTAGAAACAAGTAAGTTACGACACGAACGACGTAAAATATCTAAGACAGGGCGTGTCTGTCTACCTTCAGTAGAATACAGAAGGATGGATATTTTGTTACAATGTGCACTTTGGTACTTGTATAGAGTTGACCACACCTTTTGATCCTTTGTGCTTCTGACTAGGCGCAGACTGTCTATTCAGGGCATTCGGGGTATATGTCTTTGTTCTAAAGAACATGACGTTAATGGACGAAATCAGTCCATTTCAATTTATTTAGACAGGGAATGCGATAAGCTTTGCCTAGGTTCTAGATGAATGGATCACAGTCTCATTTCATCATCTTGTTATGGTTAATTCATTATTTACTAATCATAAGTATTATTTTTTATTAACAACAAAGTACAATTTCCTTCACAGTATTCTGCCATCCATCATTGCTGTAGGTTTCAACTGTCGATTATTCGTGGTTGAACTGACCTGAAACAATAAAAAGAAACTCGTTAGCTAAAAAATATGGAAAAATGTAATGTGGCATGTCAGAATTTGGGAAACAGAAAAACGGAAAGTTAATGGTAGCCAATGGTAACCGAATTTGCGCATGAAGTTTTGTATGGAGGGTATGCACATATGAAACGACAAGCTGGCCACATGAATGTCTTCAAATATAAAAAACCTACAAACATCCATTACGTTTGCGTAGTAAACAATGTTTTGTCGTTTTCAAGAAGGTTCTGTTGTTACACAGACTTGACGGAACTGTTTGCAGAGCATTTCCAATGGGGAATTCTGCTATTGTCCTAGACGGTATTTACACTCCACTGCAGTCGCTATCACCTGATTACCCGCTCCTATACTACTCGTAATAACGGTGTTTTACCATCATTATTCTTAAAAAGGGAGTAACTGTAACCTGAACGATGCGCTCAGTAGCTTTTAGGGCACGACTTCCGAAGACAAATTGTTTTCACGAATGGTTCTCTGTTTTTTTCCGTTCTGCTGTTACTCAACAAAGAGCAAGTGCTACTACTGAATAATTGCTCAGGTCTTAGATGTTGTTTATACATTGATTCAGACAGGGCGCACTGTTTTCTAGCATCTCGAAATAGCATCGCAGAAGAACGGGAAGAAATCTTTAAAACAAAAACGTATGCACTGAAACTAGGTAGCCCGTTTACAATTAAACTTTAGATTAGGTTAGATTTTTACGATGTTCCTATGTCGCTTGATACAAGTACTTTCATATAAATGTATATGCCGGTTAATATACGTAGAAACCCAATAAAAACGTCGATCACCTCCGCCCGCTCTGTTCATAAACGGTTCTAAATATAAAATCAATCAGAAACGCTTCAGTTCCTGCAGTAAGCCGCTAAGGCACGTATGAAGGGGTTAAAACGCTTCAAATCGGGGCAGCTGTTTTTTTTTAATGGACTATAGAGAGCTGCATACCTATGCTTTGTGCATTTAGATGCTCACGGCATATGCACGTCACTGTATTTTTTCTTCAAGGGCACAAAAACAGGTAGGTGTGTGTTATATGTTTATTATTACTAGCTGGCCTAGCAAACGCCAATCTATGTACATTATTAACAATGTTTCTCTGCTAGTATATGCATGTATTATATATATATAAACCTTCCTCAAGAATCTCTCTATCTACTGAAGAAAACCGCATCTTCGTTACGTAATTTTTAAGATCGAAACATACATAGACAGATAGCGGGAAGTGACTTTATTTTATACTGTGTAATGATTGGGCATTTTTAACAATAGTAGAGTCTGAGATCATCTTAGAGAGGGAAAATACTTCTTTGAGTTTGAACAAGGAATGACATTTGAACCTATTTGACTTTATTAACTAGATTCATAATATTTTGGTGGCGTAACATTTTTGTTTTCGCATGTCTACCACTTGAATTTGGTCAGTCGTCGCCAATAAAGTCACATGTTCCAAGATAAATAATTTATTTTTATCTACGTATCTTGAATACAGATATAAGTACTTAGTAGTAGAAAATGCTGCTTCCTTAAGATTATACTATTCAGATAAAATATTCCGCTGCAGGGCTATTTATATAGGTGCTTTCATATTATCATCCGCTCGATGAACAAACATGATAGTTATGTAAATAACTTGAGAAATAACCGTTTTTTTTTTTTTACTTTTTACTCGATACAAACGTAATCTCCGATTAATAACTGAGACGTAGTTAATAAATGGGCAAAATCGATTGCTTATAAATGATATAGTCCAATATTTATGTTGCTAGTACACTATAAAAAGATAATATGTGTATAAGTGCATAAGTGAACTGTATGGAACGAGCAGGCTCCCTTAACACAGGTTTATAACTTAACTGGGGAGTCTAAAGATTTTGTAAAAACACTATGACAAATAAAGATATTTTGTATTTTGTATAAATCTCATCAAAACAGGTGTCTAATTCTTTAATAAGCAGACGATATAACTAACGCAAAAACATCTATTTATAAACGTCATGGTGGAAAGCTTACTGCTCGGAACTGGCTATTAGTGGCCGTTTTTTCTGCAGACCGTTCGACTGTATTCCTAGGCCCTTAGAGTACGTTATGTTAATTTTATGTATATTTAGTTTAATAAAATGCAGAACTTCAAGTATACTTGAATAGTGTATGTACGGCCAGAAATAGCCCGTTTATACAGTACATTCCGAGGATCGATGCGAATGCTCTGCAACGCCTCAATCCATGGACGACCTGCTCGTCTTCCCCTCGTGCCCCGACAGCTGCATGATGCAGGAACTGTACGAGGTCAGGGAAAACGTTGTGCGTGTGGCCGAATACTGGTCACAAAACATTTGAGTGCACACACGCTGTCGACTCGAAAAGAAGATGACAGTACATTGTACAAGCTGGTATAGAACAGCCATAATCACCATCTGTAAAACCCAGAACATGAATAATATGCTGAATCTAGTAGAATGTAATATTCATGTACCTACAGGATTACCTTCCGATGAGAGGATTACATATTCACTATTGACGGCTACAAAAGCTCACTAGCTTAAAAGCTTGCCCATGTTAATAGATTTATTACGTTGTTTCATAATAAAACGGATCGATACTGTTTTCCAAAGCACCAGTTTACAAGGACCAGTTAACAATATGTTGTGGTATAAGGCACGGTGTGCGTGTGTGTGTGTGACAAATAGTGATTAAAATTGTTTGCATAGAAAAATTGGGGTATCTAGCTACAATATACTCTCCCCTTCATTTCCTGTACGACTATTTACCTGCACATTATTATTGATTTTCCTTCAACATTACGACAACATCACAGCCGTGCAACACCTACATAATATAACAGTTATGGAGCATGTTATTGAAAACGACACGGTGTAGATTTAACGTAATCTACCTAATGTATGCTAACGCCATGTCAGAATATGACACGCCATGACATATTAGAGGTTAATGTGATTATAATGAATTACGTTGCGTTTAGAAAGAGATTAGCGAACAAACAAAAAAAAGGTAGGAACCAACAATCGAACCGGCGAACAGCATGTCGAATTCTGATGGAACGGTTCCGTAACGAAGAAACTCGGTATAAAATCAAATTCCAATATCATTTTCTTTGTTGAAGTAAGTTAGACAGAATATCAAAAGAAGGACCGCTTCCCAGTGGAAACTACAATAATTGCAACTTGAATACTACACCCAACTAATATTACAAAACGCGAAAGTTTCTTTACATGGACGATTGTTTGTTACACTTTATAAATGAAACAATAATACTTATAAACTACGGTTAACTATTGCCAGGGTACAGCTCTATATGTATGTTCGATTACCAAAGCACAATATGTATAAACTATTGTGAGTAATTTCCAATACATTACCTCTAACTAACATAAGTGACAGAACTAATTCAATAGAATGACATCGGTTACGTTGTATAGGTAAACAACTCGAATAAGAGCAGAATAGATAGCGTGAGACGTGGGGAAACACAACACAATTATGACAGGTGCCTAAATGTGATACCCCCGTACCATGACGCCTTGTTTTCGCTGTGCGACTGGGAGAGCGCTAGGCGAGTGGTATAGCACGTTTCCCTATCACACAGCGTAAACAATATAACTTTAAGGCCTCTTGGTACGGGGCCTGTTGACGCTTTTCATTACTCCAGTAAGTAGGCAAAGGTACACTTCGCGCCCTGCTATTCGTAGTAGATCGATTATTTTGTCACACGGTTGTTGATTTTTAATGCAGGGATGTAGATATCTAACGACGCAACTAGGCACATAGCGTTGAAACAAAAGAAAACATTATTAATTAGAATAAATGTGCTTTTTTTCTGTTCTTACCTGAATAACAATACTCATAATCGAACCAGTGACAAATTGATATGACAAAATAATATTTTTGTAGGTAGAAATACATTACTGTTATAATCAAGTTCTTATTACTTTTATACATTTTCTGCCATTCACGTCAGATTCTGTACAGACAGGAATAGGAACGGAATATTTCCAAAAAAAATGTCGTATAATATTGTCTAGAAATCGAGAAAATACGTATGATTGATTGAAGTCTATATTTACACCCAAGCAAGACATAATCGAAATTATTCTATAAAAAACACACTCTATTCGTATTCATTTCCAAGCAATAATTACGAAGGCACTTATAATAACTAATAACTGGATATAAATTGCATACAAAGTGCGTACTTACTAGGTACTTTAAAACACAGGTGTCTAACTAGAGATAAATGTTACTATATTTATACATACATAACAATAGACTACAATTACATAACACGTAACACGTGCTCTAATGAGACTTTAGGTTGTGGTCGTGAATGTTCTTCTTACATAGGAGAAACCTGTATGCACTTTGCTATAGTGGCATGGACAAGGCGAGAGGGGTCAATATTGACTGGTCGCCTTTCAGGTCAGTTGGTAACTCGATACGCACACAATATGACACTGATATTATGGAATGACTCAATATTTACGATCACGGCTACTATGTTCAGCGAACGCACGTGGGATTTTATTTTGTCGAGACCATTAAAAATAACGATATAACTATTTTTTAGTTAACTTTAAAGTTCCAAGGAATCGATTTTGAGATCATCGTCGATCCACCAATTTGTCTACCTACGTTACGTATTTACATAATATTTTGTCAATATTTATTTTAGCCGCACACCACAAGGTGTGTGAACCCTTTAACGGCGATGGGCTCACCCTCTGTCACCAAGGGTTTGCTTTAGCAAGTGCTTCTGCATATCACGCTTTGGGATTAAAAGTCGTGAAGTGTATTTATTTTATTTTCCCATAAAAAAACAAGAATAGTATAAATAGTGGTAATTATCGGACTGAAAAACAATGTTACCTGCCATATACAACACTAGAATATGTGTACATAATCGCATAGGATCATAAAGCCGCTACTGCGGGCAATCGGTTCCATGTAAATATAACCGGGTTAAATAAACCATTTATTCAGAACGATTAAATAGATTTTATGGTCTTTAATTTGACAGATGATGATTCTAATATCTGAATAAACAGACAGGTTATAATAACAACGTTTACAATACCAATTTACGAAGACAACTTATTCATTCCACAATGTAAGTATGTATGTACATATATACAATGTATTTTACTAGCAGAAAATAGAAAATATCTGTGTTCCAACAATATTCTACACAGTATAAAACTACTCGTATGATATCGAATGCAACGCACACAACTTTTATATTCATGAAAACAGTTCCTAAGAGCTCTACACATTTACGGACGTCTACAACAACAAAACATACAAGAAGCCACAACAAAACACAGGGACGACGTAACAATGGAAACAACAACGACAACAACAAAAAAAATGTTGCGGAAACTCGAAACACCGAGACAAAAGCCACGTGGGCGCGTGCTCTCCAAAAGTCTATCGCGATTGAACGACCATTTACGACAACGCGTTGTAAGCACGGTGAAAAACTGAACAGGCTCTTTAAAATGTACTCAAACCAACCTCTCAAACTCGGACTAGACTTACAAGCTGCGTACCACCCTCAGTTTTTCTCTTTCTAAGCAAAATTCGGCCAAGAATCTGGTGTAGGTACTACCCTAAGATTGAAATTCAAATGAGTGCCGTTAGACATTAAAGTCCATTTTTTACTTGCCGCAGTATAAGTATTCTAACTTATTGACGTTTTTGTGACACAGGAAGTGTCGTCAAAACTACGCACTAACAACATAACTAGACTATAATTTCCCGAACGTGCAACCCGGCAAGGATCTTTTGGCTCGTAAGCGCTGAACAATATATTATAATGTGATTTCCCACCACACTATAAATATATAGTATGTATGTAGGTTGGTAATTAGATAACATCAGCACCTACGAAGAATATCGATTGTTTTTTTTTTCTTCATGTACTCGTACCAATCTGCACCCAATTGAAGTTGAACCTTAGAACGAAGTGGTTATTAAATATATTGCAAATAATAGTGGCGTGCACACCAAATAGGCAAAAAGACACTGCCTACCTTAGTATTTTGGTTACCCGACCTAATAATAGTTATTGCTAGATCCTTTTTTGTTTTACTCACGACAAAGACTAACGAAGGACCTGTGTGTTTGTGGGTGAGTATATTACGTAAAGACAAGTTACCTATTAGTTAGACAGGTTGTCCATCCTTGGGGATTACTGCCTACCTTGTCGTAAGTCAGTGCACGCCACTGGCAAATAATGTCTATGTTAGGTGGTAGTAGTTATTACCTACCTGACGCATGTACTTACTAAGTATTTTATGGTTTTTTTTTGTATTAGCAAACAATGCACCTGTTTTGTTTGTGTTTTCGTTGTCTCATATAAACTAGTTTAGGTAAAATTCCGTTCACAAAATTCTACATCCTTCAGTAATAAAACACGCTAGTAAGTACTTAGCTATGTTAAAATAACTATATTGTATATTCATACATAAATTATGTACATACCTACCTATATTCTTATACTTGACATAAGCACATTAATTTGTTATGTTGATGAGCACAAACCTGAGTATAATTATCACTAGCCTACTGGATCCCGCAGGGTAAAGACCTCTTGTTCCTTCTTTCCATGAATAACAATAACATTAATTAACATTTATTTATGAAAAATCCTTCCTAGCGTAGGTGTAGCTACCTACGCTACTAATTATTGAAGGAAAATGGTTTAATTTGCTCTTCACGACAATAATTATAAAATCGACAGCGCCAGCGTGAATACAATAAGCCAGTAGGTTGACTTAATTGGAATTCCTAACTCATCCGCTGTGGTAGAGAGAATTCAGTGGTATTATTGAGCACACCTATAGGAGATGCGCTCCCTAGATACAGAACAAGTGAAGATCTAGGCCGCGAGATACTACGTAGGAAACCCCTATTCTGAAACTCACAAGTAACGTTCGTCTCACTCTAATTGTGTTTGTGTAACAGAGACAAACTATTCTCAAGCTGCAGCCTCTTGAGGCTCAGTATACCTACGGTCCTGAAAGTTTCGCAGAACACACACGGGCCGAGCAATAATATTGTTGGAAACTAACTCTGTTATAGTCTAGTGTGAGACTAATGAAAAATGCCACCTATATTTGCCGGGAAAGTCTACTCTTAGTTATTCTGGACTCTGGCATCTGAGCTGAAGGTTACTTTGCATAAAGGTCACATGGTGATATCGGCATCGGTATGGGTAATACAATATAAGTATTACGAGTTTCACCTGTTCTCTTACTGAGGATTATGAAACTACTTCAGCCAACGTCATAATAACTTGACAAATAATAAATTGTAACAGCAATTGAACATTTTAATTTGACTATGGTTAATAATCTGCTGAGCTTTATTTCTTTCCTTGCTTTCTAAGCGATGTTCCTACGTTGGCACCGACATGTGTTACATGAGGAGTAAACAGTTTGAAACCGTCTAGTTGTCTCGATCACATCCTCTGTTCAACAAGCGATGACAATTATCAATTTGCACGCCGCTGCGAACCCTTTGTCTATGGATTACGATAGCGTCAGCGGCGAATATTTCATCTCTAATCTTATATCTACAAAGCGAGTGACAGCTATTGCGAACGTTAGTTTAATAATAGTTATCAACACGAACAGAAATTGGATCTATTGAATTTTACGAATTCTACTGAATTTGTTGAGGAGGCAAGAGATGTGACGTCAGAAAACTATTACAACATCCGACAACAACTCTTTATTTTACCAATAACAAACGGATATTAATTAAACAACTAGACACTAGGAACTTAAAAACAAAAACTCCCCAGTGCAACTCATGACGATCGTTGTGGTGTGTTTCTTGAGCAGGAACGTTCAAGTGCAGGTAAAATTTACCTACCTACACTTCAACTTGTCTCTGTAAATATTACTAACTATGCGAAGCCATACTCAACCCAGAGTAAGCTTTTCCCTTCACAAGTGCAACAACTCGTGACATGTCTACGTATATTACGCTATACGCTAGCGGCCGGGAACTTATTCCTTGAACAAACAGAACATGTATAACTGGAAGATCCAGAAACATCCAACGCATCGATGCAGCGATCGTTTCCAATCCATCGCCATTTCTCTCGACGGCGACGGCGGCGGCGTGGGCGAAGCGTGGTGAAACGCCCGCCAGAACCGGTCCACCCGAGCCCACTGTCAGGATAAATCGGGCCGCAAACACAGACAGCATCCTTCTCTAATCCCACACATTGAAAAAGGACAGTCACAACGATTCTCAAGAGTCAGCTAGGATATTGAATAAGCAAGATGAGTAAGCAAGTCTAGTAAGAAATGTTTTACCTGTCTTCTATGTAAGATATTTTGTTCTCTCTGAATGTGCCTACGCAGAGTACAATAGTTTACCAAACATCTAAAATACGTAACGATAATACTCAGTATAATACCAAGACTTTGTTATAAAATACCTATTTGAATACGTGTGCTCTTGCTAGTGAAAATGTATTAATAGAAAAGTCAGAGGCAAATTGGGTCGATGGCGATTCATGTTGATGACTTCAGCTTTCCTTCGGCGTGCGCTTTGGGATACGCAAATAATAATAGACGTTAGTTCATTCTACGAATATTTTTCGCTTTACAACACACTAAACCTGCTAATTTAAAATTATATAAATATGGACCAGTAAACGTGTTTTGGCGGACTTCCCAACACACGATTTTATGCAAAAGTCATCAAAAGTAGCAGGATGTATAGGTAGTAATAATGTTCATAGTTAAATCCTAGTAGGTATAATCTTTATTATCGAATTTGCTACGTACAAAACAAATATATCATTTACATCACTACATAATGGTATACGAAAATTATTCCAACTAAATTGATATGTAGGTTTAGATACGCGTAGCACGAGGAATTAAAATAAAATAGCTTTGGTACTAAATCAACGCAGCGGCAAGAAATAGTTTTCACTCTGTTGTCTAACTAAAAGCCGCCGCAGCATCAAACAGAACTAAAAATAATTACACAGTATATCCATTCACGAATAAGGATAACGTAATAAAACTAAACTAACCGACCGCTTGCTGAATCAGTCCATTCACAAAACTGATAAGAGTATACTACAATATTGTACTCATTCTGGCAATAAAGAATAACACGAAACGAAATGATAAAGAACCTAAGCCACGCCCGTCGTTAGGTAACTTTGACGTATTTCAAACAAATGCATCTCACAATAAAACTTACGAGAATCCACCTGCTACTTCAGAGAATTAAATTACCTCAGAAATGTTATAAACGGACAGGCATTTCGCGTGTTATGTAACAGAACATCGGAGCGTAGTTCAAGTGCCCCGGGTGTGGGCGGGGGCGGGCGTGTACCGAGCGTCTCTTGGACCCCTACCACTATACATCTTAGCTTTAGCCTGTAACGATTGTGTTTTGTCTTTAAATTGAACAATAAAAAATATATACATAGATACATAAACTGGCTCGGTTGTTGGATAAGGTAGAGGTGATCTCTCCTAAGATCATTGATTCTAATTTCCTAAGATCGTCCCTAGGCCCCAGACACGTGAATATTGTGATTATTTTATTATTAATCAAAATAATTATTGATTTGACTAGAGATACTTCTTGCTTCATTTAATATGACTTCACGTCACAATCAGAATGCACACTGCCAATAAAACCTAACTCTTTTAACGAAATTAAGATAAGCCCTAGATCAAATAAGTATCATGTTAAGAGAAACCAAATTGTTTTGCTATGCATGCCACTGGTATCAGCACAGACTAAATGTAAAGAAAAGTATAATTACATAATTAATATAATTAACTGTTGTCCATTGCAAGCTCAGCCTAGCGTACACAGAGATTTTAATTATATTCACTTGCGGTTTCACACGAATCATGTAAAAATAAAATCACCTATAACTATGATTACATGTGCAGAAAAAAGACTAGTATTCAGTAACGCAAAAATAATTAAAATATAAATTTAATCTGCATCATCAACGTCTAAGAAACAAATTACTTACCTACAGGCAACAATATTTTTCTATCAGATGACAAAAAGTTCAATTATTACTTATTAGTACCTATACTTGCTTCGGTACCAATTGTATGTACAAATCACATGGACAACAATAGCAAAAAACTAAACTAGATGTATTATTTTTTATCGCGAGAGAAAAACAATTAGCGCCAGTAATTAATATATTGTTATAGACGATAAAAAAACATAGTATCATCGATCACTTGGTCCTTTTAATTAAGTCTAAGTACTTGTACCATAATGTAGCGTACCTAAGCGTTTATTTAAATACTAGCTGACCCCTGTTTTGCTAATGTATATTATATATTCCGGGATAAAAATTTGCCTAAATGTTATTCCAGTGTATAAGGTATCTGCGTGTCAAATATCAACCAACTCTGTCCTACCGTTATGACGTGTTCGCGGACGAACAGACAGACAGACATTTTATCCAATAATATGAAAATCAGCTTCTGCAAAGCCAACTTGACATACTTCACTGGTTTTCTCGTAAAAAGAATCAATGTTCAGTTTTGGACACCGAACAGTTTTATC